>JAXIVJ010001649.1:12500-127500 GCA_036785665.1 Chirona hameri | reverse complement strand
ATATATATATACTATAGCATATTATATATATATATTGGCTATAGGATGGAAGCCAGATTATTTGCATGGCAATGCACGTTGAACGATAACGCAGCTTTTCCGTTAAAGAGATTATACGGGTTTTTCCAAGGAATAATTGAGTTACATAGTAAAACGTATTATAAAGGCTGGTAGAAGTCCCACGGTAGCACACATTTTCTTGGAAATTAACCTCTTCTGCACGTAAGGACATTCCAAAGTGCGGCGCGGTGATGCACACCGGTAATTTTTCTGCAGGACCGGCTGAGGCAGAGCAAGTCATACTCTTTTTATGCTAATAAAAACAGCTCACGGTATGGCATATTTCCGGTAAAATAAGCAATATTTTGAAAGAAAAATAAACTTGTTTTGTTTCCAACGACAGCAGGCAGTTACCTAGTTTTCCCATAACATTATATATTGTTCATGAATTTGCATGCCAAAAAATTAATACGCCACCACCAAATTCTCAAACGCTCAAGGCCAGAGAAGAAAGAAAACCACAAAAACACAAAACCTCAACGAGACATGTGTGCTAGTAATACAAGAAGTCCCGTCCAGTTTTGAATTGCATAATAATTGTGTGTGATCCAGTGTAGGACCTTGCAGATAATTCAAAACTCTAAATTTGATCTTAAGATAAAAAATGGTGGACAGTAGTGCCCGATCAAGTACTCGTTATCTGATACTGAGTCTCGAAAAACGCCCAAGTTTTTAACGCCTGATAATTTCTGAAATAATGGACTAAATGAGCATTGAGGTCCCTGTTATATGTCTCTTAAACGTTGTGTTTAAAGCTCATACAACTGCAAAAAGAGTTGCATTTACTTTCATGACGGGAAAACCCGTATAATCCTCTTTAATTAACTTTCGGTTTATTGAACTCTATTACTCTGATTTCTTCTTGATGTCTGCTGTATGTTCGAAGACGGATATTACCGCAAGCTCATAATAATCAAGCGTGCTATTTCCCATGAAATTGACCTTTTATAGTTCCGAACGCCGTTTCGTATATTCCCTATACATTTTCAAGAACAAAGGTCAGGCATCTCGACCCCCCTTCACCCTCGCAGCTTCCCGACTGACCAACCAACAGCCCGTTGCCGACGGGTCAGATAGATGAGGGCGCCCTCTGTGCCGACGGTCAGATGAGGGACTCTGACAGCACCCGTGCCGACGGTGGAGAGATGAGGGGCTCTGTAGCCGACGGTCAGATGAGGGACTCTGACCAGCACCGTGCCGACGGTGGTAGATGAGGGGGCTCTGTGCCGACGGTTCAGAATGAGGGAACTCTGACAGCACCGTGCCGACGGTCAGATGAGGGGCTCTGACAGCACCGTGCCGACGGGTCAGAATGAGGGGCTCTGTGCCGACCACGGTCTCAGATGAAGGGACTCTGACAGCGACCGTGCCGACGGTCAGAACATGAGGGGGCTCTGACAGCACCGTGTGCCGAACGGTCAGATGAGGGGCTCTGTGCCGACCGGTCCAGATGAGGGAGCTCTGACAGCAGCACCGTGCCCGACGGTCAGAATGAGGGGTGCTACTGACAGCACCGTGCCGACGGGTCAGATGAGGGACTGACTCACATGCACCCGTTGCCGACGGTCAGATGAGGGGCTCTGACAGCAACCCGTGCCGACGGTCAGATGAGGGGCTCTGTGCCGAACGGTCAGATGAGGGGACTCTGACAGCACCGTGCCGACGGTCAGATGAGGGGCTCTGACAGCACCGTGCCGAACGGTCAGATGAAGGGGCTCTGAGCAGCACCCGTGCCGACGGTCAGATGAGGGGCTCTGGACAGCACCGTGCGCGACGGTTCAGATGAGGGGCTCTGACAGCACCGTGCCGGACGGTCAGATGAGGGGCTCTGTGCCGACGTGTCAGATGAGGGACCTCTGACAGCACCGTGCCGACCGGTGAGATGAGGGGCTCCTGACAGCACCGTGCCGACGGTCAGATGAGGGGGCTCTGACAGCACCGTGCCGAGACGGTCAGGATGAGGGGCTCTGTGCCGACGGTGAGATGAGGGGGCTCTGACAGCACCGTGCCGACGGTCAGATGAGAGGGCTCTGACAGCACCGTGCCGACGGTCAGATGAGGGGCTCTGACAGCACCGTGCTGGACCGGTCAGATGAGGGGCTCTGACAGCACCGGTGGCGCCGGTGAGATGAGGGGCTCTGACAGCACCGCGCGGGCGCCGGTGAGATGAGGGGGCTCTGACAGCACGCGTGCCGACGGTCAGATGAGGGGGCTCTGACAGCACCGTGCCGACGCGTCAGATGAGGGACTCTCTGACAGCACCGTGCCGACGGTCAGATGAGCGGCTCTCTGACAGCACCCGAGTGGCGCCGGGTCCGGATGGTGTGCCGTCTCTCTGGCTCTGCTGCCGTCCCTCCAGGGCTCCTGCCGCCTCCGTCCAGCAAGGACCGACACCCTGGCCGGTTCTGAGGGGAACGCTACCTGGGCGCCCGCCGACGCCACCGCCGCCTTCAGCGCTGTCTACGTGCTGCCGTCACTCTGCGTCCTGGTCCACGACGTTTGTGTGACCATAGCGTTTTGGACGCTCCTGTCAGCTACACCATCAGCCAAGACCTGTGGCTGGGGGTGGTCTGGACTGGGCATCGAGACGACGCTGTACGTGGTACTGCTCTGCCAGCACGGTCAGCAGCTGGAGGAGGGGCGGCACGCCGCCCGACGCTGCTGCGTGCTGCGCACGTCCACCTCGCGACCCCCAGAGGCTGCCGCCGAGGCGACCCGTCCTGGTGGCGCTGGCTGAGGCGCTCCGCCCGGCGGCCGCAGTGTCCGGCGACTTCAGCATCAACAGCCGCCTGCTGGTGTCGATGATGGCCGGCTCTACCAACCTACCTGGTGGTGCTGCTGCAGATCAAGATGTCCTAGTCAGGTTACCACGCCGAGAAACGTGTGTCTCAGCAATGACTGCTCCCAAGTAGAGCATTCAATATAGATATAGACAACGATAAACGCTGTCACACAAGCACACATACGTGTACAAACACCGTTCTGTGTGCCTGTGTAGCTTCACAAATATGTTTAACCCGCGCCCGGCTGGGCGTCTTCATCCGAACACGCCCCCCGCCGGGCAGATTCTGCCCCCTCTCGTTATCTTCCGAACTTATAATCGCAGAGAGACGCTATCGTAGAGCGCGTCGTCAACCCAGTCAGCAACTAGCAACTCGGCGTCCGGCCGTTCGGGGGGAGGCCAATAATAGTTTCAGGACCTGGGAGGGAGGGAGAGGGGAGGGGGGGGGGGGGGGGGGGGCATGAACCCTTGACTCCCTGGATCCGCCCCTGCCCAGCTGTCCCGGATTTAACCCCCCCCCCCCCACCCCCCCACCACCTGTACTCCGGCGGCGCCCAACCCTCGGCCACGGGAGGACGCCGTGGCGGTCAGGTAGCATAATGGAGACGTCAAAACAGATTACGACCCGACAACACAGCGCCAGTGTAACCCACGATCTCAGCTGAAACCTCAAACCATCGCCTTTTATTTTCGGGCCTTGCTGTCGGAGAGGGGTCGAAAGAGACGTCCGAGAGGCCAGAGGGTCGATGAGTTGTATTCCGAATCTACCTGGCACAGCGGCTCGTGCGCTTGTGGCGTGCTCCGTCGGGGCAGGCTGCTCCCGAAATACCCGGCCGTCGGCTGGTGAGGCGTCCGGGCCGAGTGTGAGCGACAGCGACGGGGACCGTGGCGCGTCCAAATATGGGACAGCCCTGGCGTGTGCTCTCTTCTATAGTGATATGAAGAGAAGGGCTTCTGTTCCACATATCTTCCCCTCCCTAAGGGAAAGCGTTAGGAAACCGAAGTGATCACAACACAGAGAGCAAACATCCTGGATATGCGCGGAGAGGGAAATTTAGACATGTGGGCATTGCGAATGTGGTATGTAAGTGAATTCGTGGCAATTATACCTACTACCTGCCACGGTGACTTGAATGATCTTTAACAGTTAGGTATAGAAAAAGATAATTGCCAGGCCGGCCTCGCGTGCCCGTCAAGGTCGTGTGGCTTACAGTTAGACGGGTCAATTGCTCTGTGGGCAGGGTCGTCTTCGGGAACTTTTCCCGCTTCGGCTACTCGGGCCGGAATTAAATACACATCAATTTCAGTGAATTAACCACGATATAACACGTCACTGAATGTTCATACCGGATGCGAATGCCGCTATCTTTATAATGTCAATATGACATTGCGAAGTACAAAACATCAATACTGATCAGAAGAATACACTTGGAAAACACTCCGCAAATTTAGAGGAAGGAACCAACTAAGCAATCAGTATGCTTTTGATTATCTTAGTGATGAATTCATTAAGATAATCAAAAATAAGTAAGTGAATTCGTGGCAATATACAATAAGTAAGTACCCTGCGTCCCTACCTGCATCCTGCCCACGGTGGCATGAATGATCTTTAACATCATAGAAAAAGACATGAATGAACCCCAGGTGAGTTTACCGTCGGACGTAGAGATACCAAGTTGCTGCTCAACTCTCTGCTCTAATGACAGAACATGCCGAGTAGGTTACACTGACCTCTTGAAGACCGGCACCCACCTGACTTTGAAGCTCGTAAAAGAACACATGGGAAGTCGACATCCTCTTCTGATACTCCTTATCCTTCCTCTCCAAGCCCAGGGCGTCTGACATTACAGCTTCTTCGAGACGCCATACCACCGTCACCTCCTTCACCAGCTCAGACAGCACTGCTCGAACGCCATTCACGTGCTCTCGCATCTTGAGCATCCACGCTATCGGCGACTTTTCGATCGCGAGCTGCTGCTCGAGCTCCATTCGAATGTACCACATACCGCCGTTCACGACGACCAGATCTGGACAGTTTGGTGGCTGCGCGCGGCACTCTGCCACCAGCGCCCACAACTTCTGCACGAAGAGCGTGTACAAGAAGGGCCGGCGCCAGAACTCCACTTGAATCAAGTCACTGGCTAGTATGTTGCTGCAGAACTTGCCTCGGATCGGGCACATGTCGCGTGTGGTGAACAGCTGGAAGTCGTGCAGCGGACCTGGCGGCACGTCCGCGGCACTCACGTCGTCCGGCTTTGGTCCGTTCCCCAGCTGCAGGAACGTGCGCAGCTGCTCTTGGAGGATGCGGCTACGTGAGTCGCCGACGAGGACGAGCCGCGCCGGCCGCCGCAGCCGCGCCGCCCGTCGCCGCAGACAGGAGCGCGCCTGGTCGGCGGCCAGGGCGCCGGAGTGACAGACGTCTGGTACGGGGTTCGAGTACCGGTCGACACAGCCCAGCAGAGAGCTGCTCAGTTGGAGGATCCGCAGACAGCCGGCCGACGGCCAATGCCTGCCCGCCACGCGCTCTGTGGGACACATACTTATGTTACTTACATAATACATAGTTTACATATACATAACATAATATTCAGCATTCAACATTCATATAGACATAACATTCAATAGAGGCACAGTCCTCTCATGTACTCCGTATGAGACACACGTATTTATGTGTAACCCGTTAGTGCTCGAATTTTCGTTTGCGCCATCCATACTGGGTGAACGAGAATGAATGACCCAAAAATAAACAAGTCACGTGCTTACGTATAATAATATTTTTCATAAGCACGTGCTGACATCGAATGTTAACATCGGGGCATTTTATTTAGTTATCATTTTAAACACTTATGTGACGTTCTCTGGTTATATGTCCTAGGAGCCCTGTTCGGGACTTCAAGTCAAACACCCGAACTGACCGAACTGACTGGTCTGAGGCCTGCCTCATTTAAACGTAACTTGCGGTTGTACATGAAAGGCCGAGGTGTTAACTAGCGTGTGGCAGCCATGCTTTGTCTGTGCTATTGTTTTCGCATTACCAGTTTATATCTATTTTGTGTTGATGCCTAGTTTTGTAAGCCGTGCACCATTGTTTTATCCGGTATGTATCTGAGTATGAATGTCAACTCCCTGTTTCCCCATGTACCTACTGTTTTATGTCTCGTGACGCCGGGCTAGGCCACAATGTGTGTGGATACTCGCCAGTGCCACAATGTGTGTGGATGGCCCGAAGTCGTTAAATACAATACAATACCCCGTTCGCAAAGGGGCAAGCCAGCTGGATTGTGCTGAAGCACGGTGAACTGAAGTCTGTGGGAGCCGTTCAGAGGGCGTTTCGGCAACAGTTTTATCCACGCTTCTCGCGGCAAGTACCGAAACGGAAGGCTTTCCACAGACTACTCCGACTGGCCTGGCCGACTGGCCGGCAGCCTGTTCAGACTCCGACTGGCCAGTCTGGGTCGTCTTCACCACCGACAAATCGACGGGAAAAAACGATATTTGTAGCCATTTTCACAACTGAATCCCATATAATGGCCCTCAGGTGAAGTTTGGGTCAAGGTCAGGTCACATAAGGTCAAAATTTGAAATTGATTAACCCGCGCCGTGTCGGTGCTCGGCGCCACCTTCGCAGTGCCGGGGGGGGGGGGGCGTTTCGACCCCCCTCGAACTCCGCTCCTATTAAATGTAGATACAAACGAAAATACCGTTCGAAAGCTCGTCAAAAACCATTTTGAAACTATTTCAGTCATATTTTGGCTCAGGTCAATAGTGAGGTCACCTGAGGTCAATCCGACTGGCCTGTTCTTGGTAAACGTGCCGTTGGGCTGAAAGTGCCGAACAGGGCTCCTGAGGAGAATTGCCTGTTGTGACCAGAAACGTTCAACTACGTGTTCAAAATTATATTTAGACAAAATGACCAAATGTCTACAATGGATTTTGGCACGTGCGTATGAAAAAAATATTATTTTACTTTTCACGTGACTTGTTTATTTTCGGGTCATTTATTCTCGATCACCGGGTAAGTGCAGTGCCGATGTTTCTTCCAGGTGACGTTCACATGAAATGTCTGAAACACATTTGACCAAAATACATAATTGGGTAAATATACAGACTCGTACCTTTTTCGGGCAACGGGTGCTTGCTAAATCCTAAATAAAATTATGTTTTACGCACAGCATCATAAATAAATCATGGGAATATTGCCTTACAATCTCTCTTTTTTAAGTGCAAATATGATTTGTATTGCATACCTACCTTAAAGGAAATAGTTCACCTTTTGAATTTTTTTCAGAACACGATTTTATTATATTTTTGAATACAGTTTTTTTTCTTCTCAAAAATGGTCCTACATCGCGCCAATTCAGGACAGAAGGTCGTACATCATTAATGTTATGGTGTACGTTATTGGTCTGCGCATGCTCTATGGCAGCGCTGGCACTTTCAGACGGTACGGTATATCATATATGCGCCGAATTCCTTCGCCAAAAAGTCAAATATCTTCGGCTGGAGAGTCTTTTTCAGTCAAGGAAACTTGCAGATAGGGGTTTCCCAACATGGGCTACAAAACAGCTATCTCAGTTTAAAACTAATGCTGAAGGTGAACTATTTCCTTTAAAGGAAATAGTCCACCTTCAACATTAGTTTTAAACTGAGATAGCAGTTTTGTAGCCCGTGTTGAGAAATCCTTATCTTGGCTGTTTTCTTGACTGAAAAGACTCTCCAGCCGAAGATATTTGACTTTTTGGCGAAGGAATACGGCGCATATATGATGTACCGTACCGTCTGAAAGTGCCAGCACTGCCATGGAGCATGCGCAGACCAATAACGCACACCATAAAATCAATAATTTACAACCTTCTGTCCTGAATTGGCGCGATGTAGGACCATTTTTAAACAGAAAAAAAGAAACTGTATTAAAAAATATAATAAAATCGTGTTCTGAAAAAATGTCCGAAGGTGAACTATTTCCTTTAACAGGAGGATACCACCCAGTCACATAATTTACATCACCAAAGCGGTGCAGTGGACTCGTCTCCACTGGCCAGTTTTCGACCTGCCTCTTACCGGAATGTCGTCCAGCGATGTAGATCAGGCCCAGAGTCGCCAGGACGCCTACAGCACTGTGTCGCTTCTGCCAGCGTCGCGGCAGACCGGCCATTGAGCTGGCGCCGTCTGACGGCTGGCGCAGCTGTATCAGTGATACCAGCTGCAGCTCTGCTGGAAGAGCAGGACGTTAGTCCTCTCCTTGACACCGACAAGACTGACACCAGACCCACCCCCGACACCCTTGACACACACGCCTTACACTCGACCGACACCTCGGACACGCGTGACAAACCAGTCTGACACAAGACTCACTGTTGATAAGTCCTGAAGTCTGTCTCGCGGCTGCACGCAGCCCGCGCTGCCTGCAGTGACTGCCTGCAGGTGGCGCCGGCTGGCAGTGCTCTGCAGCCAGTATAGCCCCAGGCACCGCACCTCCTCAGCGCTCTGCATCGTGCAGGGGTCATTGACCCATCTGCCGGGCTGCAGAGAAGAGATGAGGCAAATGACCGTGACCGTGAATTGGGCGATTGGCGACGAAAGTAGGACTACATGCACAGTGTTTGGCAGTCACGCACCAAGGCAGAGAGAACAATCACATATCCAGGCCTCCATAAAGAAAACGACATTTTCACACATTAATATATCAATGCGTTCACATGAATGCATCATCAACACCGTCTACATTCGTAGTGTTATCCAGAACTCGAGAGTAGATTTGCAATGTCAGTCGGACAAATAAAAAACACACACTGCATCGGCACAACTGTGAACGGCAGACCGCTTGATACCCTTATTTTCGGCAATAACTTTTGAGGGCCTACCAACTGGCATGCACGAATTTCTCGCACTGGCGTTTCAGACCCTGCGCCAATTTGTATAAATTAAGGGCGCTTTCCATTCACTCGTAATATGAAAGTGCATTTGAGCTCGAATAGAGGCTAACGCCAGGGGCGCAGCCAGGGGGGGGGGGGGGGCAAGGGGGACAATTGCCCCCCCCTTACGGGTCACAGGGGGCCCCGCCGAGATTGACCCAGATACCATTTGCATTAGCTAAATGGCTTTCAAAAAGTCATAGAGGAGCCCGGCCTCAAACCAGGCAAGGGTCACTCTGGTGCATGCCAAGGGCCCTCAGAGACACTGAAGGGCTTTCGAAGCCGGTCCAAGGAGCCTCTTGAGCATGTCCAGGGGCCCATTGAGCCCACCGAGGGGCCCAAAAAACTGTCCAGGGGCCTCTCCAGCATGTCCAGGGCCCCCATTGAGCCCAGTTAAGGGCGCACAAACATGCCCAGATACTTTTCTAGCATGCCATGGGGCCCATTGAGCCTACTCAGGGGCCCCAAAACCTGCCCAGGGGCCTCTAGAGCATGTTCACTTGTCCAGGGGCCAACTGAGCCCACACACAGCCCAACAAACCTGCCCAGTGGCCTCTCGAGCATGTACATGGGCTCATTGAGTATGTTCAGGGGCCTCTCGAGCCTGGCCAAGGGCCCATTATACTCTGTTTTGGGGCCTATTGAACCTGCCCAGGGGCCCACTATAGTTTTCCCAGAGGCCCATCGAGTCTGTTCAGGGGCCTCTCGAACCTGCCCAGGGGCCATTCGAGCCTCTCCAGAGGCCTCTCGAGCTTGCTCAGGGGCCCATTGAGTCTGTTCAGGGGCTTCTTGAACCTGCCCAGGGGCCTCTCGAGCTTGCCCAGGGGCCCATTGAGTCTATTCAAGGGCCTCTTGAACTTGCCTAGGGACCATAAGAGTCTGTTCAGGGGCCTCTCGAGCTTTCCCAATGGTCCACTGATCCTGTTCAGGGGCCTCTCGAACCTGCCCAGGGGCTATTAGAGTCTGTTCAGGGGCCTCTTGGCTTGCCAAGTGGTCATTGGGTCTGTTCAGGGCCCTTTCGAGCTTATCCAGAGGGCCATTGAGTCTGTGAACGACTTGAAACCCCTGTCTTCGAGCCTGCCCAGGGGTTGCAAGCCGTCGCCTGGAGCGCCTGCTATAGCTGGAGCGCTTGCTAGCCGTGGTCGGCGCGGTCATAATGAGCGGTAATGTGCTGTACTCTGACCCACCTGGTGCAATGTTTTCTTGGGTTTAAAAATGGTAATTTGATAAGTCTGATGCGTTTTTGAATTCGGGGGGGATGGGGGGGGGGGGGGGGGGGTAGTACAAAACAATTTAGCAATTTTCCTCTCAGGAGAGTGTGTGCTGCAATATTTGTCAGCCAGGGGCGTCGCCGACGGGAGGGTCGGGGAGGGAGGAGGTCTGGGCAAACTTCCGCCACTTTTAGAAGGCAGGGGAGGGGGAGGTTGACCCCCACCTTTTGCGGGAAAAATGAACAATTTGTCGTACAAGTTGCCTTTGCAGTGCAGTCAAAATCCAGCTATCAAAACTGGAGAAAAAAAAACTGGAAACAAAACTGGTCAAAAACTGGAAAATTTCGCGCCGCTTCGCGGTTAGCCCTCCTTAGGAATATTAAGAATATCTCAACAACTAATGCAGATATCGACACCAAACTTTCACCACCTTTCCGGGAATCATATTTACACCTTTTGTGAAAAAATGAAGCAATTTCGTCAGAATTTTTATCTCTCGAGATATAGTGAATTTAGCGACGTCACTAAACACGATTTTGACACAAAAATCAGCTAAACTTTGCCAGGCTGTACAAATGCCTTATTTGAAGTAAAATGCAATAACAAACGCTAAAAGGTAGACAATTGCAAGGGCTAGAAACCAGCTATCTTGAAATTTCGAAAATGTTGGTTTTTGACCCCCATTTTTTTTTAAAGTTTGTTTTTTAAATGCCCACAAAATCAAATTTATCAAAGATATTAAAAAAACGGAATATATGTCAGATAACGACATATGGCCCAAAGCCAAATTTCAAAATGATATCATCTTTTTTTGACTGACATGGCATATAAAGTATGGGTAAATCATGACGTCATATTGTGAAATTGCGTTTTTTGGCTTTTATTGACCAGATACAGACAAATAAATGCCAGCACTGTATTTTTTTTTATAGATAAAACTGATATAGACATAATATATATATTTTTTCTCATTTTCATCAAATCATTTTCATTTCGATTTATCAATTTCAAATTTTGACCTTCAGTGACCTGAACTTGACCGGAACTTGACACTAACTTCACGTAAATGAAGTCAGGTGGTAACATGACTACCACTATCGAATTCTATGCGTAAAAGCATCCATAAAACATGTGCTGCATGACTTTCATAGATGTTTTGTGTGTAGTGACCTTTTGTGACCTGACCCTGACCTTGATCTTTTCCAACAATCTCACTTTAGCTCATGTGGGATATGTATCATACCCTTGACAGCACTGATTATAGGCGCAATCGAAGGCCATGGATGGCAAGTATTGTCCATAAACTCAAATGCCTCGATTTTGACGTTTGACTTGACCGTGACCTGATATGTGACCTTAATTTGAATTTGGTTAAGTGTGCGTTAGGTTTATCTCATTGAGCGCTTTCGAATGCCGCATAGCGTCCCGCTGCAATCCTTGGTTCTGAAGATACCAGGGGGGGGGGGGGGCTGAAAAATCCCCCCCCCCCCAGTGAGTCGTGTTACAGAACATACCCCAGTGACTGCCGGGTTAAGTTTCAAGCAGGCTACATGTTTAGCTAGTTTGCCGAGTTCCGAAAAAGGCGACGCGAACGCAAAGACGAGAAGATGGGCACCCGGTAGCTGCTCCAGCGATGCACAATTTGCTGGACCGAAAAGCTAATAGTGGAAACAGGCCAGGACCATCTCCCCAAGCCATCTCACCTCACGGTCTGGTTCCAATATTAACATTTCGTTTTCCAGGACCCAAAATAAAATTTCACGCCACTTCCCAGCGTCACATCGGTAGTCATCGTCATAGGGAAGCCATAGTCATCGTCATCGGTTCGTCGTAACGCTGAATTGAATGAATAGCATTTTTAGCTTAATATCTGAGCTACAAGGCCCACCGCCTATATTTTTGGGTTTTATCAGGCAAAACCGTAAAATTAACGCTAACTAACAAGTACATACCTATACCTACTATAAAGACATAAAGACTATAACATGAAAATTCACATAACAAAATGCTGAAAAGACTTAAATACACGTATCAAAATGGGGGTACATTTTTCGTCATTTCATCCGCCCCAACACTCAAAAGCCGACCACCACCTGTTGTCAGCTAAGATATGTTTTCTGTTGGGCCCCCCGTGGCGGAGCCCCTACTCACAGGAGTTCTAGGGCTTTGACAGTCTGTTTAGCGCAAGAGCTCAAGTGGCACACGCTAAGTGGCAGATAAAGGTTCCGACCGAATCGATGGTACAGATGGGTTATGGTACAGACGTACCCAACGGCAGCTCATTCGTATACTGGTTCTGCGACTGCGCAGTTCTCGCTTCAATAACGACATCGTTTATCAGTAAGTTCAATAACAAAACTGACATTTTTGGTGTTTCACAATGTCAAATATACAAATTCAGTGAAAACAAGTCGTAATCGACACACACGTAAGCAAAGATATTAGTATTATGAGGGACGCTCCAGCCCCACCGGACTGGAGACCCTGGGTCCGCCGCTGGCGCGGACCGGCGCGTGACCCTGTGCCCGGGGTCGCGGGGCGGCGGCGAGGGAACGTCAGTCTTTGCAAGGTGAGTGACCCGCGCGGAGCTCACACTGGTGGCAGCGGTGCTCGGTGCATCGCCGGTGAGCAGTTTCTGCTGTAGTGTTCGGAGGACGTGCTGCGGAGACATTGGACATGGCGGAGCGTGGCTCGGACAAGTTGGTGTGGGGGAAGGAGAGACGATACAGGATTATTTGCGGCGCGTGGATGCCTATGCGCTGTTAGGGGATGAAAAGAAGACCATCGGGAAAACTCTGCTTGGACTCGGCCATCGCATCAGCGTCATCGATTCGCTCAGTGAAGCGGACAAGAGTTCAGTGACCAACCTCAAGACGGCCCTGCTGAGAGAATTCGGCGACACCACACAACACAGCCAGCGGCAGTTCCTGACGAGACAGAAGCGGGACGGTGAGACCTACGGCATGTATCTGTCAGCTCTTCGGGTGCTGTTTCAATCTGCCTACGCGTCCAGCCCAGGTCAGTCCGGTGCCGAGGAAAAGTCGGCGGTAGGAAAGGCTCTGATTAAGTCGACGTTCCTGGGCGGCATCGATGGCGCGGTGGCGGGGCAGCTCCGCCTGTTATTCCCGGACGCTGATGTCCAGGATTTGCCCACCCATGCCAAGGAAGCTATGGGCCTGCAAAATCGGAACGCGAGCGTTTGCCAGGTTGTTGAGCATTCTGCGGGGCCGGACCAAATCGCTGCGCTCCGCTCCGAGATGCAGACCCTGACCGAGGCCGTCAATGCTATTCGCTTCGCCGATACTGGCCGGGGCCGGGCGGCCGCGCCGACCTTCGGCCGCAGCGGCGGAGCGCCGGGCCGCAGCGGAGCGGCGGCGCTTGGGTCACGCAGGCCGCCTGGGGCGCCGGCGCCGGCCGTCCCGGCTTGGGCTTGGCCGGCGACCGGGAATAGCGGCGCGCCCGAAGCCGGGGCCTGGGAAGGCAGCCCCGGCGGGGCGGGGCGAGGCCGAGCCGCGCCGGCTTGGGCGGCGACCGGGCGCAGCGGCGCGCCCGAGGCCCAGACCTGGGAGGGCGGCCCCGGCGGGGCGGGGCGGGGCCGGGCCGCGCGCGAGCCCACGTGCTGGACGTGCGGGGAGCCGGGCCACGTGCAGAGGTGGTGCACGCGCGCGCCGCTGGCTGGGGGCCGCGGCCGGCCGACGCCCCTGGTATGTTGGGTGTGTGGCGAATTCGGACACACCCGCTACCAGTGTTCTGCGGCGTATTTAAACTGAAGAGGGTCGCTGCTGCGGGGCGAGCGGCGGCTCCAGGGACATGGAAAGCCCCTGAATGTCAGATGCCGAACTCTCTGCACGTGCGGGGGAAGGTTGGTAAATTGGACTGCACATGGATGGTGGACACGGGCGCGTCAGTCTCCTGTGTGTCCGCATCTCTGCCGGGAATTCAGGCGATGCACCACGAACCCACGGACGTTAGGCTCGTAGCAGCTAACGGAACGCCTCTGGTGTGTTTGGGTGTGTTAATGACTGACGTAGCAGTGGGTCCGGGACTGATTCGAAACGGCGTGAAGGTGTGGGTCGTGGAGAACCTGTCAGCTCCTGGAATTCTGGGGAATGACGTACTCCACAAGTTCGGACAGTTTTCGGTGGATTTCGGGGGTCGCGTGCTGGAGCTGGCCGGACAGCGGGTGCCGCTGGAGGCGCGCGCGAGCGGCGCGCCGGTGCAGTCGGTCCAGGTGCGTCTGGGGCGCGACTGCGTTCTCGAGCCACACTCGGAGCGGGTGGTGGAGGTCAGCGCTGTGGACTTCGGCGCCGAGGAGCGGGACGTCGTTTTTGAACCGGATTCTGCAAGCAGTCAGCGTTTGGGAATAACGCTGCCGTCCACAGTCGTTCGGTCTAGCCCAGAGAACAGAATGCCTGTGCTGGTATCGAACCGTGGGAACCTACCAGTCAAGCTGTACGGCAACATGATGCTGGGAGAAGTGGCAGCTGTCCAGGTGACAGGAAATGGACAGAATCTGAAGGCATGTCGACCTGGACCAGCACAAGTGGACCTCACTCAGGCAGAGATAACCGAATCAGAGAAAACGAAGGTCGAGAAGCTGTTCAACAGATATCGCGACACGTTTGCAAATAATGATGACGAACTGGGCCAGACACATCTCAGACAGTTCAGGATTGTGACAGGGGACTGTCCACCGGTTGCAGTCCCGGCGCGGCGCACGCCGTACCACCTGCGCGAGGAAGTTGCCGTCCAGATACGGAAAATGGAACGGCAAGGTGTCATCCAGAAGTCTAATTCACCCTGGTCAGCTCCGCTGCTGTTAGTCAAAAAGGGTGATGGGAGCTATCGTTTTGCAATTGATTATCGTTCTCTGAACGCAAAAACGGCAACAGAAGTGGCATATCTCCCAACAGTACGCGAATGTCTGGACAGTCTGGCCGGTTCAAGGTTATATACCACTCTGGATCTCAATTCAGCATATTGGCAGGTTCCCATTGCATCAGAAGATCGTGGAAAGACCGCGTTCTGCACCGAAGCAAATCACTGGGAGTTTCTTGTTATGCCATATGGATTGAAGAACGCACCCAGCTGCTTCACTCGGCTGATCGCAGATGCATTGCGGGGTCTGTTGGGTAACGGGGTGACGGCCTACCTGGACGACATCATCATCGGTGGCAAGACGTTTCAGGAGCACCTGTCGCTGTTGGAAGTGGTGCTGGAGCGACTGAAGCAAGCTGGGCTGACAGTGAAGAGCAAGAAAGTCGTCGCCTGCCGTCGGAAGCTCCGGTTCCTCGGGCATCTGGTTGGGAACGGGGTGGAGCCGGACCCGGGAAAGGTGGAAGTAATCAGATCCTGGCCGACATCGGAGGAAGAGGAAGAGGAAAATCTGCGAGGAGGGGAAGGTGTGAGGGACGCTCCAGCCCCACCGGACTGGAGACCCTGGGTCCGCCGCTGGCGCGGACCGGCGCGTGACCCTGTGCCCGGGGTCGCGGGGCGGCGGCGAGGGAACGTCAGTCTTTGCAAGGTGAGTGACCCGCGCGGAGCTCACAGTATTTATGTTTCTTCAAGCAGCTGTGTTTTTGTTTGTTGTTTTCTCTTTTACTTTTGATGTCTCGCAGTTGGCTTGATCATCACAGCTGTAGTAACAAAGGAATATATGTTAATTATTTATGTATTTTTGATGATGACCATAAAGTTTGACTTCTTTGACTTTTCTTACTTGAAGCAAACAATCAAAATATTTTCCATGACCCCTTAAAAAGCATATTAGGAAATTTATAGTCCTTGTAGTAACCAGCAGAAAGCAGCAGAAGGCGGAAGGTCCAAAACAAACAATCGAACAGGTGACTTCTCTGGAGTTTTGTCCGAAGCACTGGAAGCACTGAACCCCTTTTCCCTTGAGGCAGAAATTGGCCACTACTCTTCAAGTGCGACCATGAAAGGAAATAGTTCACCTTCGGAAAATTTTCAGAACACGATTTTATTATATTTTTTAATACAGTTTCTTTTTTTCTTTTCAAAAATGGTCCTACATCGCGCCAATTCAGGACAGAAGGTCGTAAATTATTAATGTTATGGTGTGCGTTATTGGTCTGCGCATGCTCAGACCAGTGCTGGCACTCTCAGACGGTACGGTATATCATATATGCGCCGCATTCATTCGCCAAAAAGTCAAATATCTTCGGCTGGAGAGTTTTTTTTTCAGCCAAGAAAAGTTGCAGATAAAGATTTCTCAACACGGGCTACAAAACTGCTATTTCAGTTCAAAATCCCATGTTGAAGGTGAACTATTTCCTTTAAGTGATATCAATTGCTGATGTCTCAATCACAAGGAAAAAAAGCTTTGTGGCACCATTTCATGCAACGACCCTGTCTCAGGATTTAGAACAAAAGGATCCTGATTCGGTGAGTTCGTTAAAGGAAATAGTTCACCTTCGGGAAATTTTCAGAACACGATTTTATTATATTTTTTAATACGTTTCTTTTTTATTTTCAAAAATGGTCCTACATCGCGCCAATTCAGGACAGAAGGTCGTAAATTATTAATGTTATGGTGTGCATTATTGGTCTGCGCATGCTCCATGGCAGTGCTGGCACTTTCAGACGGTACGGTACATCATATATGCGCCGTATTCCTTCGCCAAAAAGTCAAATATCTTCGGCTGGAGAGTCTTTTCAGCCAATAGAAGTTCCAGATAAGGATTTCTCAACACGGGCTACAAAACTGCTATTTCAGTTCAAAACCCATGTTGAAGGTGAACTATTTCCTTTAATCGCTTCCTGTTCCAATTCAAACCGGCTCCGAAAGTTTCCTTTGACAAAATTAAACGTGCTAAAACTCAATTGGGGGCGAGGAGTCACTTTGCACACTCACTTTAGACTTGAGCAATACAAATATATGGAATAATATATATCTGATCTGAAATATTCAATCCCAGTGAAATACCGCTGTTCCCAAAAATAAAATCTCTATTTCATTATTTACAGCGCGCGCCGTCCCGCCACCAGGTTATATGGCCTTGATCGTCCCGTCGCCATTTCCGACGTAACGGAGAGCATCTAGTATCCAAGGTCATATGAATGACGCGCTACCCTTCAGTGATTTTTGAACATTTGCTTGATGTCATTGGTATTTATATCGAGGTCTTGCACGCCGCAGGCGCGCCAATGATCACTCAAGGCCCTAGATACTATGATCACTCAAGAGGGTCCGTAGGTTATAGGGTTAGGTTATAACCCCAGACGACCATTTGTCTCGTTTATAGCCGAACTATTGGTGTTCTATTGCCCTGTTATTACTCATTTAATGGCACCGATTACGTGATATGACCCAAGGCCATACAAGACCCTTCTTTCACTTCCGAGGAGAAATCAAAACAATCACATTGCAATCACATGTTCAGGGATGGGTTCGGGCATGAGGGGTTATTTGCGATGAATTGGTATTACAAGTTACAACACGTGTGAAATCGTGGTTTTTGCTAGTCTCTTTGACAGGCACACTTATTGATTGCATTTTGCCAACTTTAATTGACAATTTAAATGTTAGAAGCTTAAGTGATTCCCGACCCAATTAGGTAGGATGTCATCCACGTTAAAGGAAATAGTTCACCTTCGGAAAATTTTCAGAACACGATTTTATTATATTTTTTAATACAGTTTCTTTTTTTCTTTTTAAAAATGGTCCTACATTGTGCCAATTCAGGACAGAAGGTTGTACATTATTAATTTCATCGTGTGCGTTATTGGTCTGCGCATGCTCCATGCAGTGCTGGCACAATTCAGACGGTACGGTATATCATATATGCGCCGCATTCCTTCGCCAAAAAGTCAAATATCTTCGGCTGGAGAGTCTTTTCAGCCAAGAAAAGTTCCAGATAAGGATTTCTCAACACGGGCTACACAACTGCTATTTCAGTTCAAAACCCCATGTTGAAGGTGAACTATTACCTTTAAATGTCATCCACGTTAAATAATCATATTTGTGAAATATGGTCATCTGGATTTCATTTGTCTAGTAACGAAACGATTCGACCGTAACATTATATTTCAAATTACTCACATTTCCTAACCCTCTGCCCTTTTCCTAGTAGCCAAAATCCTGACTTGGACTAGTGGTAAGGAATAAGGATAGCAATACATGTACATACCGGACATATCTCTACTATTGCAGGGGCGCAGCCAGGGGTGGTAAGGGGGGCAATCCCCCACCCTTACGGGTCACAGGGGGCCCCGCCGAGATTGGCCCAGATACCATCTGTATTAGCTAAATGGCTTTCAAAAAGTCACAGAGGAGCCCTCAAACCAGGCAAGGGTCACTCTGGTGTATGTCAAGGGCCCTCAGAGACACTGAAGGGATTTCGAAGCCAACCCAGGGGGCCTCTTGGGAATGCCCAGGGGCCCATTGAGCCCCCGAGGGGCCCAACAAACTGTCCAGGGGCCTCTTGAGCATGTCCAGGGGCCCATTGAGCCCACTTAAGGGCGCAAAAACATGCCCAGGGACCTTTCTAGCATGCCCTGGGGCTCATTGAGCCCACTCAGGGGCCCCAAAAACCTGCACAGGGGCCTCTAGAGCATGCCGACTTGTCCAGGGGCCAATTGAGCCCACCCACGGCCCAACACACCTGCCCAGTGAACAGTGGCCTCTCTAGCATGTACAGGGGCCCATTGAGTATGTTCAGTGGCCTCCCGAGCCTGGCCAGGGGCCCATTATAGTCTGCTTTGGGCCTATTGAACCTGCCCAGGGTCCCATTATAATTTTCCCAGAGGCCCATCGAGTCTGTTCAGGAGCCTCTCGAACCTGCCCAGGGGCCTCTCGATCTTGTCCAGGGGCCCATTAAGTATGTTCAAGGGCCTCTTGAACCTGCCTAGGGGCCATTAGAGTATGTTCAGGGGCCTCTTGAGCTTTCCCAATGGTCCATTGATCCTGTTCAGGGGCCTCTCGAACCTGCCCGGGTGCTATTAGAGTCTGCTCAGGGGCCTCTCGGCTTGCCAAGGGGCCATTGAGTCTGTTCAGGGCCCTCTCGAGCTTATCCAGAAGGGCATTGAGTCTGTGAACGGGGCCCTCGAGCCTGCCCAGGGGTTGCTAACCTATCGCCTATATTTCGGGGTTTTATCAGGCAAAACCGTACAAATTTCGCGCCGCTTCGCGGCGCTAACTAACAAGTACATACCTACCTACTATCACATGAATATCCACATACAAAACATGTTGCAAAGGCTTAAAGGAAATAGTTCACCTTCAACATGGGGTTTTGAACTGAAATAGCAGTTTTGTAGCCCGTGTTGAGAAATCCTTATCTGGAACTTGTCTTGGCTGAAAAGACTCTCCAGCCGAAGATATTTGACTTTTTGGCGAAGGAATGCGGCGCATGTATGATATACCGTACCGTCTGAACTGTGCCAGCACTGCATGGAGCATGCGCAGACCAATAACGCACACCATAAAATTATTAATTTACAACCTTCTGTCCTGAATTGGCGAGATGTAGGACCATTTTTGAAAAGAAAAAAATAAACTGTTTTAAAAATATAATAAAATCGTGTTCTGAAAAATTTCCGAAGGTGAACTATTTCCTTTAAAGGAAATAGTTCACTTTGTAATTTTTTTTCACCCAACACGATTTGATTATATTTTGTAATACAATTTATTTTTATATTGTCAAAAATGGCCTTATATCGCGCCTATTCAGGACAGAAGGCCGTAAATTTGTATTGTTTATCAAAACTATATGCATACTCTCTGAGTCAGAGTCCTGACGTCACGCGAATGTAAAACATGGTTCAACCAATCAGATTCGAAAGTAGTCGCGTAAAGATAGACTCGCATTGGAGATGTGCCAACCGGCGGCCGGCGATTCGCTTGCTAGCACCAGCTGCAAGGTGATTGGCTGATGGTGTAGCCTCTGCCCGGGCTAGAACCAGTACAACATTCTTTCGCCAGCACCACATTCCTTCGCCAAAAACTCAAATATATTCGGCTGGAGAGTCTTTTCAGTCAAGAAAACTTGCAGATAGGGGTTTCCCAACACGGGCTACAAAACTGCTATCTCAGTTTAAAACTAATGTTGAAGGTGAACTATTTCCTTTAAATACACGTATCAAAATGGGGGTACATTTTTTCGTCATTTCAGGCTCACTCAAAAGCCGACCCCCACCTGTTGTCAGCTAAGATAGGGTTTCTCTCCTGTACGTAACAATACAAATTAGTAATGCGCTCAGTACAATGCCTACTGAGGGTCCTGGTCCAATCCAGCTCATCAAAAGTAGACGAATAAAAATTGTTAAAAAGGGGGCCTCACAAAATAAAGTGGGCGAAATCCGAAAATCGAGTTGTTCATATCCAGGGGTATTTTTTTTGTGGGGGGGGAGGGGCCTCTCCCTGGGTCTTGCCCCCCTTTCTGAAGGTCTAGCTGCGCCCCTGGCTAACGCCCGGTCGCTGAGACTCTAGCCCGGCATTGGCTGGGGTCTCAGCCGAACGCCATTGGCTGGGGGGGGGGGGGGGCGTTTTTTGCCCCCCTAGTTATCTTCTGAACCAATAACTGCAGCGAGACGCACAAGGCGGCACTCGAACACTTTCAATGAGACGCATCCAAAGCATACACGACATTTTCAAAATAAGTTAACATGTCAGGTCAGGTCAGGTCAAAGGTCAAAATTTATATATTTTAGTTTTTGGGCCATACTTTCCATCCAAAGCCTTAGATTGATACTATTATCGCACAAAGTGCTCTCAAAGGTATCATATAAATCCCGCATAAGCAAAAATGAAATTGTAAGCTAAGGTCAAAGTCAAGATCAGGTCACAAAAGGTCACAGGTCTTAGGTCTACGTAAGTCATGAGACACATGGTGTATGGGTTATTCTAAACGTATGATTCGATAGTAACAGCCATTTTCACAATCTGACACCATATAAGGTCAATATCAGGTCGCATAAGGTCAAAATTTGAAATTAATAAATCCCACTATTATATTAAAGACGGAATGTCCGTGTTTATGAAAGCAATATTTTGCCGGGCGACAGCGCGGAGACGGCATGAGCTGCGACAGCAAAATTTTCACACATAAATCAGATATTTGCGAACTTGGATTTTGGGCCAAATTCAGAGCACGTGCAACGTCTGTGACGCACGTGGGGCCGACTCATTTTTGGGGGCATGCGACTGACGCCGTCAGATCTGCACGTGCCGGCGACTCGGAAAGCTGGCTGGATTTTTAGACGAATCTTCTACACATCTGACGCCTAAACAGCGCATAATTTGAGTCTTGGTATACATAATAGTGTTCAGCGATGCAGGTTATTGACAATTGTGTTGTATATTTTTGTCTTCGTGAAAAAAATACCCTCTTTGCTTTAGTGTAAGTCATGTATGTACCTATGTTATGTATTTTGAAGTGCATTCTAATTTACGGAAAGATTGCAAAACGAAATGGACACACAATATGGCAAGGAGAAAAACAAATATATGAGCATCGGACCAAGAAAAGGAGGGCATAAAATCGGTAGGTACTCGAGTTGTGATATGTTAATGGTGTTTATATTTGTTTAATTACGAGCGAGCGCGAAGCGCTCGCTCGTCCTTCCGTGGTATATGAGAAAAATCTGAATATGAGCGGCCCGGCCCGACCCGGCTCGGCCCGTGGCGACGCTTTGGAGAATCTAATATCTCTGCAACCGCACGTCCGATTGACAAGGGGGTTTCTTTGCTGAGTAGCCCCATCCAACCAAACCTGTTTGAGACCGGTGCCGACTCATGTGGGTCACTACCACTGCACGTGGCACGTGCCGCGTGAGGGGTGTTGAAAAGTGTTTTCTCGCAAAAACTCCGCAACGTCTTGGCCGATTGTGTTCAAATTTGGTGTGTGGTTGGGATTTGGGAACCTCTCAGCCGCCATTTTTCCACAAGTCAGGGGTGAGGTGCCTCTGTACGTGCGCACGTGCACATCCCTATTCTATATATCAGGAACGGCTCAGCCGATTGTGTTCAAATTTGGTGTGTGGTTAGGGACCCCTCCGCCGCCGCCTTCCCACAAGTCATGGGTGGGGTGCCTCTGCACGTGCGCACGTGCACACCCCTATTCTATATCTCAGGAACGGCTGAGCCGCTTGTGTTCAAATTTGGTGTGTAGTAAGGGACCCTCCGCCACCGCCTTCCCACAGGTCATGTGTGGGGTGCATCTGCACGTGCGCACGTGCACACCCCTATTATATATCTCAGGAACGGCTGAGCCTATTGTGTTCAAATTTGGTGTGTATTTAGGGACCTCCAGCCGCCAATTTCCCACAAGTCAGGGGTGGGGTGCCTCTGCACGTGCACACGTGCGCACCTTTTTTTGTATCTCAGAAACTACTTGCCCTATCGAGTTGAAATTCGCCATACATTTCCTTCGCGCTCGCTCGTTCATCGCCGACTACGGCGCCTTACTGGTAATCTTACTACCAGGACTTCGTAAGATATAGCAAAAGTGTTTTAAGATGTCGTGGTGAGAGAGTGAGAAAAGGCTCAACTGACGCTGTTGTCTCGGGCCATTTAGACTAGAGGGTTGTGAACTATTTACTTATAATTTTAAACATATTGCGCATCGCGCAACGCTGGCCATCTAGTATAAATAAAAGGCATGTTTATAGACCAGTTGTGTCTCAGAAATACAATGCTGGCCTTTATTTGTTTGTATCTGGTCACTCAAAGCAAAAACAACGCAATTTCAAAGTATGACGTCATGAGTTACTCATACTTCGGGAGCCATAAGTCAGTCGAAAATCAAGATATTGCTTTTAATTTTGGTTTGGGTATTCTCCACAATCTTTCTTCAACATATCTTCCGGTTTTTTGAAGATGTTCGAAAATACTGATTTTGAGGACATTTTTTCATGCTTGGGGGTCCAAACCGAAATGTCCAAAAATCCGAGATAGCCATTTTGTAGCCCTTGCCATTTTCTATCTTTGGATCTTTTTGGATTGCATTTTACTTAAAATATGGCATTTGTACGGCCTGCTAAGGTTTAGCTGATTTTTGTGTCAAACTCGTGTGTAGTGACGCCACTAAATTCGCTATATCTCGAAAATTTTAGACAAAAATTATTTCATGTTTCCACAGAAGACGTACAATTGATGTGGGAGAAAGTACCAGAAGTTTCACGTTGATAACGCTATTAGTGTTTGAGCTATTGCGAAAGTTCGACGGGGGAGGGGGGGGGGGGGGGGGGGGGGGGGGTCGAAAAACGCCCCCCTCAACCAATGGCGGGTTAAAGGCTGAAACACACCTCTCTCGCACGCAAATCGTGTTTCGCAACTCCCATTGAAATACACGGAACACTTCCCGCTCGCGTCTCGTCTCACATCTCGCAGTGCCGCTGCGAAATCGGGTTGAGATATCGCCCCTGAATCGCGTGTTTCGCGGATGCATCTATCTCGCATGCGATAGAGTTGACTCTAGGTAAACTTTTCCGAACGATTTTCGTGCGAGACGAGATTTTCGAGCGAGACTGCCCAGACGCAGGACGCGATTGCCTGCGAAACGCGACTTGCCTACGAGAAGCAAAGTGTGTTGTGCTTCAGCCTTTAGTCTCGCCCTTGACTCCGCCCACCACTCGCAACTGACCGGTCACGGGTCGGGCAGCGCCGGTACAAAGGTCAGTCAAGGCGGAGCAAAACTCAACCCTCTCACGATAGTCTTACCCACGGAGGCTATCGGTGGTCCCTGCGCCATGCGCGAGTTTTAATTAAAGGGAGATAATCACCTTTTCCACAAAAATGGAGTTAGCACCTGAAATCAATAGACGAGACCAAAATATATTGTAAATTCATTACATTTGGCATATAACAATTCCTACCGATATATATATTTCAAATCATAGTTGATAAGCGTTCCACGCTTATAATCAGCAAGTACTCGGTAACGAATTCAGTAAATTAGCCTCCCTTCGCATTGTTATTTATCATGAAGGTATGCAATATGTTTCCTGCACTCTATCTTTTGGGAATATGTGCGAAACTTCTATGAACAATCAACAATCATTTGAAAAAGTGCATTGAAATCGTCAGTTTAACAGTGGCCTATTACCTTACTTATTTAGTGTCTGCGATTTGTTTATAAGTGCCCATTCAGCAACGTTGAACAGATTAATGCAAAAGCGCCAGATGTTGCGCTTCCCAATAGTCGAGGGAAAATACCGATCATTAATTTTCCCTAATTTCCAACCTTGAATGAGGGAATCATGGTATTTAATTCTTAATTTTAGATCACATCATTTTAATACCATAATGGTAGCCAAATAAATTGTTGCTAACAAAATCAAAAGGTGATTATCTCCCTTTAACATTACGAGCGAATGGAAAGTGTCTCAAATTTTCGTTTGACACCAACCAACCTTAATAATACAAAATTGCGCAGGGTCTGAAATATCCAAGGCCCTATAACCAGGTAAAGACACGAGCTATTTGACCTTGAACTCGGCAGACCGCCGGATGACGTCACTGGCGGGGCCCGGCTCCTTCGTCGGCGCCGCGCTCAAGCGCATAGCTGTAACTCGTAAACGTCACAAAATACCACCCTATAGAGGCATATTTTCGGAATCAGCGCATCGAGGAGGCCCTGTATGCAACATTTGGGGCAAATCGATAAACTTAGGAATATCACACTGCCAGTGTGATATCTGATGCTGCTAACTTGACGAACGTCAGCCATCGAAACCCACACGCAACACGCCACCAACAGACTGTTCATTTTCAGCTATTGCGCTATTGCTAGCTGAAATCTTGCAATTTGATTGGTGCAGCGCTCTGTCGCCAGTGACGTCAAATCACGTTTTGTGAGCACCGACGAGGCGACCTATATGGCGCTCAAGCAGTGCCATCCCCCTGGAAATTTCCATTGCGTGAAATTAATTCATGCCAGTTGGTTCCTTCAAAAGAAATCGCCAAAAATTAGGGTCCCAAGCGGTTTGTCGTTCACAGTAGTGAGCTAGCCCAGGTCCGGTACTCCGCCCAGTGTGGCTCAGTATAAACCCAACGCCTGCCGTGAATACTTGATCCGCCGGCCGTGTACACATGGTCCGCCGGCCGTGTATGCATGGTCCCCTTCCCTGATCAACGAGAGGCGCAAAGATGGTGTCAACTTCATAATATTTACATTTTGTCCGTGTCCGAGACGTGGCTGAAGCCGAGTGTCCTGACCCGAGTGCTGGTTTTCCCCGGATATAGCATCACCAGATGTGACCGCACGAGCCAGCCCGGCGCGCGAGTCAAGGCGCGAGGCGGAGGCGTCGCAATCTTGACGAGAGACAATCTCCGCGTGACAAAACTACTTATCGGCGGCTCCGACCCCAACCTGTTGTCGCTCTGGCTGTCCGTCAGCGGTGCAGGGTGCCGTACAGTGGTGGTCGGGGCAATCTATCGACCCCCCGGCACTTCGGTGCCCGGAGCGCTCGAGATGATCGACCGGCAGCTGGGGGACGCGGTCTCCACTGGCAAGCCGGTCGTCGTCATGGGCGACTTCAACATCAATCTGCTACAACAGACTGCCCGGGTGCACGGGGCCTCCGGCGGATTCTGAGCGACCTGGACGTCACGCAGCTGGTGCGTTAGCCCACGCACCTCCACCCGACACCCACGATGCTGGACCTGGTCATAACCAACCTGACCGACCCGCCTGAATCCGTCGTTGTGCTTCAGGCTCAAATCGCCGACCACCAGGCGATACTCCTCAGAGCCGGGGTGCGCAGACAGCGCCCCCCCCCCCCCGCCGCCGGCGCCGGTCATAAGGAGGCGCTGGGAGCGTGTCGACTGGGACGTCATGTGCCTAAGCCTCCTGACAGCTGACTGGGGACCACTCTACAACGCACGGACGGCTGACGAGAAGCTAACGGCATTCATGTCGGTCTGGGATGCAGTGGTCGACGAGCACTGCCCGCTCGTCACGGTGAGACGGCGCCGACCGGCGTGTCCGTGGCTGCGCGACAATCCCGAGCTGACGTCGGCGATGGAGGACCGCGACGAGGCCCGACGAATCTGGGAGCGCACCAGAACCCCAGCAGGTCGCTGTGAATACCAGCGGCGGCGCAACACTGTGAAGAGCCAGCTCACTCGTGCCCGTCGCGACTTCCTGTGTGACTCTCTTTTATCTGACATAAAATCTTTTTTGAGTCGTCTGAAAAGTTTTGTTGTCCAACCATCACGGGGCCGCGCTTCGGGTGACGATGACATCAGTGACCGAGCTGACGCATTCAATGAGCATTTTGCGTCCGTGGGGTCACGCATCGACGCGGAGGTGGGGCGCACCACCGTTTCGGGCTCGCACGGACCGAGGCCTTCCCGTGTGTGCTCATCAGCCCTCGTACTACGCCCTGTAACCCTGTCAGAACTCTCGAAGGCCATGACACGCATGAGCTCGTCAAGGACAGTCGGTATCGATGGCGTCCCTCTCCATGCAGTGAAAAGGTGTTTTGCTGTTATTGGGCCTCCCCTTCTTAAAATCGTCAACAAATCTGTAACCACATGCACGTTTCCTAATGTCTGGAAAATAGCTCGCGTTGTACCTATTCACAAGTCTGGAGACCGATCCGATTTGAATAACTTCCGGCGTATCTCTATCCTGTCTGTTTTGTCAAAAATCACGGATTAGGCTGTCTGCATGCAACTCACGTCATATCTACAGGAAAACCATATACTGTTTCAATTTCAATATGCCTACCAACCCTGTAATTCCGCGTAGGACGCCCTGATCGACGCTGTGGAGTGGATCTCAAAGATTATCGACGCAGTTGAAATAGCGTCGTTGACGACGCTCGACTTAAGTAAAGCTTTTGACAGCGTCGATCATAGCGTCCTCCTGGACAAGCTAGAATGGTGCGGGGTGTGCTCGGACTGGTTCCGCAGCTATCTGCGAGACCGGAAACAGATGGTAGCGGGCGGATCAGACCTGATTGTCCCATTGACCCATGGCGTCGCCCAGGTTCCATAGTCGGACCCATCTTCTTCCTTATCTTCATCAACGACATGTCCGCATTCCTTCCCCCATGGCCGACTCCTGTCCTATGCCGATGACACTCAACTCCTGGACCACTCTCCTCTCGATGTCATCAACTTATCACACCTGAAGGCCCGCGTCGAGGAGTCTATCCTACACCTTCAAGATTGGTTTCTGTCCAACAGTCTCAAAATGAACCCTGACAAGACCCATTTCATCATCTTTGGTACACAATCTTCCATAAAAAATACATCGAGCTTCCACATCACCTTATCACGCTCACGCATCCCGCCATGGTCCACCGTGAAGGTCCTGGGCATGGTCCTGGACCAAGGTCTGACCTGGGAGCCACATAAATCGACGGTGGTTCGCAAATGCAACGCTATTCTTATATCCCGCTACAAAATTCGCCACTATTTCACACCCAAAGCCCTTGAGCTCCTGGTACAGGTTCACGTTTTCCCCCACATTCTGTACTGTCTCCCCGTTTGGGGCGGGACCGCCCAATGCCATTTGTCACGGATTCAGAAAACCGTCAACTTTGTGTCGAGACTTGTCTCTGGGGTGCGGCGCAGTGAGCATATCTTACCTGTCCTCAACTCGTTAGGATGGCTGAATGCGAGGGAGATGGTGCATCAGCGAGACTGCCTCACAGTGTTTAGTGCGCTTAATGACCACAACTGCCCGCCAGCCCTCAGAGCTCTTTTTGTCAGACGATCCCAGGTATCCCAGAGGGAAACGAGAGCTGTCGCTGCGGGAGAGCTGCAGCTGGAGAGATGTCGCCTGTCAGCCACGCAGAGAAGCTTCTCATATAGGGCCGCGCGTGCGTGGAATTCCCTGCCGGCTGACATTACCGAGGTGCGGAGTCGCGGGGCGTTCCTGCGTGCCATGTGTCAGCCGAAATGAATGACAATCGGATGTCCGTGCTGTTTTTCACATGCATCGTGACCGTGACCGTTCCCATAGTGTATGTGTAAATGTCTGTCACCCTTATCTACAATGAACAGGGTTCATAATACCCACTACGTGAACGAATTCTTAATAAACGAAACGAAACGAAACGAACTTCTAACGCCCCCCCGCGGGACACTCAGACCGGCGGACGAGAGCAAGGGAGTAGAAATGTCTCTGAAACTGCGTGAATTTCCATGATTCGTTGCATGCTCTAAGTTTTGATGGCATATTACTAAAAATATTCGATATTAATCTTAATTGTTCGATTTGATGGTTAACCCGGCATTGGCTGGGGTCTCAGCCGAACGCCATTGGCTGGGGGGGGGGGGGGTTCGCCCCCTGGTTGTCTTCCGAACCAATAACCACAGCGAGACGCGCAAGGCGGCAACCGAAATCTCTCGATGAGACGCATCCAAAACATACACGAAGTTTTCAAAATAAGGTCACGTCAGTTCACGGTCAGGTAACGGTCAAAATTGAGATATTTGAGTTTTTGGGCCATACTTTCCATCCAAAGCCTTAGATTGAGACTGTAGCACTGTCGGGTGCTAACGTCCGTTTGGTTAACACATCTTGACTCAGAAGGTTTTTGTATATATTGCGGGAGCGACAGAGAAACACGTCCGAGCGTCGTGAGCGTCCGCGGAAGAAGGGGTGAGAGATACTTCTGTCTCTGTGCAGTGAGGCGGACCCTTTGAGTCCTGATTGGTCAAAATAAAACTGCTCCCGATTGGTCGACAGGCGAACTAATCGGGCGAAGCCTTCAGTCTGACGTACCGGCATACAGAGTCACAGGGTCACAGAGTGGACGTCCGACGGTGGCCCTCTGATAACGCTGACTTAGCACAACTGCCGGCACGGCGGTAACTGACAAGGCGTCGGCGGCTGCCGCTCGGGTCATGGTGTCAGCAGAGACCCGGCGGGGGATCGACTTATGAGATGGTGACAGGGTGACGTGGACGCAACAACCAGATTATGAGATGGGAACCACAAAACTATTATCGCGCAAAGTGCTTTTAAAGGTATAATGCGTCTCCCGCATAAGCAAAAGTGAAATTGTAAGCGAAGGTCAAGGTCAAGGTCAGGTCACAAAAGATCACAGGTCTACGAAAGCCATGCGTCACATGTTTTATTGGTTCTTCTGCACGTATAATTCGATAGTAGCAGTCATTTTCACAATCTGACACCATATAAGGTCAAGGTCAGGTCATATACGGTCAAAATTTGAAATGAATAAATATAAATAAAGAAGGCATGTTGCTAGACTAGTGTTGTCTCGGAAATCCAGTGCTGGCATTTATTTGTTTGTATCTGGTCACGAAAAGCCAAAAAACGCAATTTGAAAATATGTCGTCATGAGTTACTCATTCTTTGGGAGCGATAAGTCAGTCAAAAATGCAAAAAATAATGCTTTTAAATTTGGTTTGGCTATTGTCTTCATATAGTTCTTCTACATATCTTCCGGTTTTGTGAAAATGTTAGAAAATGTTGATTTTGATGATTTGTTTAAAAAAAAAATGTTTTTTTTTGGGGGGGGGGGGTTAAAAACCAACATTTTAACATATCCGAGATGGCTATATTGTAGCCCTTGCCATTTGCTATCTTTTGACATTTTCGATTACATTTTCATTAAAGTATGACATTTGTACCGCTGCTAAAGGCTAGCTGATTTTTGTGTCAAACTCGTGTAGTGACGTCACTAAATTAGCTATATCTATAAACAAAATCGACGAAATTGCTTCATTTTTGCACAGAAGACGTCAAATTGATGTAGCGGAAGTACCGGAAGTTTTACATCGATAGCGCTTTTTGTTTTTGAGCTATTGTGAAAGTTTGTCGGGGGGGGGGACACCCACCCCCAGCCAAATGGCGGGTTAATACTCGATATATTGACGATGATGCATTCGACGATCACCTTCCACTGTAACTTCACGCACTTGAGACTTCTACCTATCAATAAAGCATCGGGAAGCGAGTTTTCAGTCCCAGCTGTTTATTTTCGTAAGAAAACTATCAATGCCGGACAACCCTTCTCAGCTCTCGCTCTACTCCCTTTCGCTCAGAACCGGAGTCAAAATCCTCAAAACACACGCCTAACTTACCCACCACGTTTCACCTAATGCAGCCGAAACCTACTACGTCTCACCTAACCCAGACGAAACCTACTACGTCTCACCTAACGCCGCCCGAACCTACTACGCCTCACCTAACGCCGCCCGAACCTACTACGCTTCACCTATTACCGCCCGAACCTACTGCGCTTCACCTAACGCCGCCCGAACCTACTACGCTTCACCTAACGCCGCCCGAACTTACTACGTCTCACCTAACGCCGCCAGAACCTACTACGCCTCACCTAACGCCGTCCGAACTTTTTACGCTTCACCTGTAACGCCGCCCGAACCTACTACGCTTCACCTAACGCCGCCCAAACCTACTACGCTTCACCTAACGCCGTCCGAACTTTTTACGCTTCACCTGTAACGCCCCCTGAACCTACTACGCCTCACCTAACGCCGTCCGAACTTTCTACGCTTCACCTGTAACGCCGCCCGAACCTACTACGCTTCACCTAACGCCGTCCGAACCTACTACGCTTCACCAAACGCCGCCCGAACCTACTACGCCTCACCTAACGCCGCCCGAACTTTCTACGCTTCACCTGTAACGCCGCCCGAACCTACTACGCTTCACCTAATGCCGCCAGAACCTGCTACACTTTACCTATCACCGCCCGAACCTACTACGCCTCACCTAACGCCGCCCGAACCTACTACGCTTCACCTATCACCGCCCGAACCTACTACGCTTCACCTAACGCCGTCCGAACTTTCTACGCTTCACCTGTAACGCCGCCCGAACCTACTACGCTTCCCCTAACGCCGTCCGAACCTACTACGGTTCACCAAACGCCGCCCGAACCTACTACGCCTCACCTAACGCCGCCCGAACTTTCTACGCTTCACCTGTAACGCCGCCCGAACCTACTACGCTTCACCTATCACCGCCCGAACCTACTACGACCTATCACCGCCCGAACCTACTACGCCTCGCCAAAAGCCAAACAAACCTACTACGCCCGACCTAACCCCGCCCGAGCCCATCGTGCCTCTGTGGGCGCCACGATCCAACCGGTTTGCCAGTAACACCCCGACCGTCACGCAGTCGACAGGTGAACGACGTCACTAATGACGTCACGGGCCGTCACCGGTGACGTCACGGTCCGCATCGGACCGGTGTGTGGCGGTGGCGGCGGCGGCGGCGGGGCGGCCGATGACGGACGGCGGTTCCGGTGGTTCGCCGGCGGCTGCCAGCGGCGGGTCAGTTCTCTAGCTGTCGGCGGAGCGTGCGTTGGGCGGCGGACGGACCAGCCTGCAGCAACGCGTCCGGCGAGCGGAGGAGCGACGAACGGGAGAGGGAAGGTGAGGAGGGGGTCGCGGGCAGTGTGGGGTATGTACGCGAAGTGGGGTGGCACGCTGCGCAGATGCGAGGAATCGCCGCAGGGCCTGCGTGCGGCGAGCGCTGCGCCCGGCGGAACACTGGCGGTGGGGTGAGCTGTTGCGATGATAACGTTATCGGTTGAAACCCGATTGAGAGGCATCATCGAATACTGTTTACAACCACTTGAGTGGTGATGGTATATACATGCCCTGTGAACCATCTGCGCTTCAAGTGTCTCAAGCTGATTGAAATGTGTACTTAGTAACCTCCTGAACGTCAGTTTTCGGTCGCCTACGCCGATGCGTCTGTGTTCAGTAACACTATCAATAACGCTGACACGGTGGCGATATCGATCTAACCCAGGTGGGCGTCCATCACCGTCTACTTGTTTGTTGGTACGGGAGGGATGGGTGCCCCCCCCCCCCAACCTGTCTAACCCGGTTCGCCCGCCCCGGTTCGGTCCGGTTCGGTCGGGTCCGAACTTTGTATTACAATTGAACTTCGCAGTAGTACAATGGATCAGAGGCGTAGTCAGGGAGCTCGAAATGGGACGCCATTAAGGCCTATAATCTATCGTAAAAGTCAGTTGTATCCTCGTACTTGACTTATCAGACCATTTTCTGTTATATATAAGACAGCTGACTGGTTTAGCGACATAACCTTTAGGGTACAGTCGCCACTACCGGTGAGGCGCTTCATGGTTTCCTCACGCATTGACGCTTCTTTGCCGCTGCAATCGTGGAGGTCACCCTTCGTCGACGGCGTTTAGGGCTTCGAAGGTCACACCCGCTGTGTACACTGTACACTATACAATGTACAATGTACATAATGGCCTGCAGCCGGCGGGGCGGCGTCAGCGGGGGAGCTGGGCGGCGGCGGCGGAGGCAGCGGGGCGGCGGCGGCGGCGGCTGCGGGGCTTTGGCGGCGGCGGCGGGGCGGCGGCGGCGGCGGCGGCGGCGGGGCGGCGGCGGCGGCGGCGGCGGCGGGGCGGCAGCGGCGGCGGCGGAGGCAGCGGGGCGGCGGCGGCGGCGGCTGCGGGGCTTTGGCGGCGGCGGCGGGGCGGCGGCGGCGGCGGGGCGGCAGCGGCGGCGGCGGAGGCAGCGGGGCGGCGGCGGCGGCGGCTGCGGGGCGGCGGCGGCGGCGGAAGCGGCGTCGGGGCGGCGTCGGCGGCGGCGGCGGCGGGGCAGCGGTGGCTGCGGCGGCGGCGTCGGGGCGGCAGCGACGGCGGCGGCGGCGGCGGCGGGGCAGCGGTGGCTGCGGCGGCGGCGTCGGGGCGGCGGCGGCGGCGGCGGTGGCGGCGGCGGCGGCGGGTTGCCGGTGTAAAGGCAGTTTTTGTAGACAGCTGCGGCCAGGACAGGACAGGGTCAGCCTATAACGGCTCCCCGGTCTATTTTGTCCTCGATTCTTCGCACTATGGGAGGAAAATTCGCCGGTACCGCTCCGACTCGTGGCGTCGTGGAACAGACGACGTAGTAAAGCTCCAGGGCTAATGGCAACAATGTATTAATTTAGTATGCAGAGGCGACGTCGGTAACCGGTAAGCCTGGCGCCCAAGTGCGATTCGTCGGCTCCAAGGAGCAACACTTTGCATGAGCTTATGGTGTGTTCAGAAGGGTTACCGTGTTCTCGACGGCGGGATTATTTGTTCACGTTTTACGATAGCGTGCGATCTCCAAATATTGCAGCTCCTATTTCGGGCAAAAAATACTCAAAATGAGTGAACACCTTTCAATGGATAATTCTCGTATTCTACACCTCGAGAAGTGCAGATTGAAAATCATATAGCGATACCGAAAATATTTTAATTCACTCGCATTTGACAAATATCACAAGTAATACGTACTTGTTGCAAGCAAGGGACAAGTGCCTGCCAACTGGACCTGACAAGTGCCGGAGTGCTGAAATGTCCATGTTCCCTGCCTGCCACACGATCTCCGAAAAAGTCGCCCCGTTTGTGCATGATCGGATTTTTTTCTTCTTCATTTTATTTCGTTTTATGTCAATTCTTCCATCAAAAAAGTCCTTTTAAACGGTCATTGAGGCTTTAAACGAACTAACTTTCTGCGACCTCAGGCTCATCCAAGCGAACAAAATGCATCACAGTTTATTCACTTCAGTTCATACCCGAGATCGGGTGTGCATCCTCGACGGGCTGTTGCATAAGATATGGTTTTCGAGTCTCGACATAAGATATGGTAGCCGACGGCTCGAGTCTCGACATAAGATATGGTAGCCGACGGCTCGAGTCTCGACATAAGATATGGTAGCCGACGGCTCGAGTCTCGACATAAGATATGGTAGCTGACGGCTCGAGTCTCGACATAAGATATGGTAGCCGACGGCTCGAGTCTCGACATAAGATATGGTAGCTGACGGCTCGAGTCTCGACATAAGATATGGTAGCCGACGGCTCGAGTCTCGACATAAGATATGGTAGGCGACGGCTCGAGTCTCGACATAAGATATGGTAGCTGACGGCTCGAGTCTCGACATAAGATATGGTAGCCGACGGCTCGAGTCTCGACATAAGATATGGTAGCCGACAGCTCGAGTCTCGACATAAGATATGGTAGCTGACGGCTCGAGTCTCGACATAAGATATGGTAGCTGACGGCTCGAGTCTCGACATAAGATATGGTAGCTGACGGCTCGAGTCTCGACATAAGATATGGTAGCTGACGGCTCGAGTCTCGACATAAGATATGGTAGCCGACGGCTCGAGTCTCGACATAAGATATGGTAGCCGACGGCTCGAGTCTCGACATAAGATATGGTAGGCGACGGCTCGAGTCTCGGGTAGTTGCCCTGTCGTTAAACCGCAGTAACAAACAATATTCTCACATTGGATATGCATGTATGCACATTACACATAACCCATGATCACACAGTCAGATACCGGCTCCGAGCCAGCAGTTGACGTTTCGATCCGTGATCTTGAATTTTCCCAACCCTCCCCAACTTCCCCGACATTTCCCCAAGCAAACTGCTGGCTGGGCTGTGAAGCAGTTGCACCCTGAAAAAGCTCTGCTTCAGACAGCTCGATCAGGCCAGCGGTTTAGGCCGGTCACAAAAGCGCCATAGCCTCGGGCACCTTGCCAGCGTCGGCTTGGCTGTCATGACAGGTGGGGAGGGGTTACCTGCCCCCCCCCCGCGGTCTAACCGCCGGCCTGACGTGTCACATTCCCCGGACTCGGCGAATAGCTGAGCTGGATCGGATTCAGAGGGTTGGCTGAATAGCTGGAGCTGTGTTCAATGTAGCCGATTTGATTATCCAGTTCAGTGAGTTGGCTTACTGGGCGGTGTTCTTTGAAATATGCAGAGTATGAACTCGACACAGAGAGCTTCAGGCGTTTTATGTGCAAGTTTATTAAAGGGAAATATACACTCTTTCTCACAAAATGGAGTTATTACTTGAAATTGATAGACGAGACCAAAATATATTGTAAATTTATCACACTTTGCATATAATAATTCCTACCGAGAGATATTTCAAATCAAAGTTGATAAGCGGTCCACGCTTAGGACGACCAGTACTTGCAAGCACTTGGTAACGAATTTCGAATTCCGGGCTTGTCTCGTATTGTTTTTTTGTTGTTGACAAAATTGTATGGAAAATATGTCTTGCATTTTGTCTATTGTGATTATATGACCTAATATCCTTAACAATCAACACACATTGAATAATAAGGTAACCAAATTAGCAGTAACTTGGGCACACTACGGCGGCCTAGTTAGTGGTTGCGACCTTCAATTTGTGAAAATTGGTTCATTTGTTTTTAACATTAGGCGTTTTGTATAGTTTTGTTTCTGGCTGTATACAACACTATGTTTTAGCTTATCATGAAAAATAATCATTTAGGACAAACAATCAACAAACAATGACAAAACTGGCAATGAAATCGGAAGTTCACTTGGGCACGCAACGGCGTCCTATTTAGTGTCGGTGCTTTGTTTCAGGGACCAATCAGAGACGTTATCAAAAGAAAGAAAAGCGCCAGATATGTCGCGCTTCCAAATAGTGAAGGGAAAACACCGATCATGAACTCCGAAAGAAGTATATGTACTTGTTTATTAAATTTCCCCAAAATAATTTTCGAAATATAAAAAGTTGTGATTTCTTTTTTAAATTGAGAATCGATAAATTTGATATCATACACGATGCATAAGATAATGCAGAGAAGTAGGTCATACACGATGCATAAGATAATGCAGAAAGTAGATCAAAAAGTGAATATTTCCCTTTAAATGACGTGATTTAAGAACAAAATATACACAGAGATGTAGTTCTAACTTTTTGTGTAACGCTATTGCTCTCATTTTTCATAAGTCTTCTTTGTTTGATAATTGGACGTTTTTCATATGTATCATTAAGAAAACGATCAAACATTCTTTTTATCAATATCTTTTGACTAAATTTCGTCATTTTGAAACACGCACCTGGGTGACTGCCCGCGGATCTGCGAACAGTACCACACCGATCACATTGTAACACAACTTCGATTTCTTATCGATATATTTTTTTTTAAACGATGCTGGTGAAAAAGTACATTTTATCTATTTTGCTGATATTTCAATAATTTTGTCTCCATGAACGCATTACTGACATTGTACACATTTCTAAAGAAGTCATTCACCTGAGTTGCCTGCCGGTAGTTCTTTCCGTGCGTTTCACTCTACGTTAAAACTTGATCGCGTTAGTACGGGCCCCGGACACTCGAGGCCACCAACCTGTGTGTGGGATGACGAAAATAGATGTCTGGGCGGGCCTCTCACTTCCTGACCGACCTGTGTGTGGGAGGACGAAAATAGATGTCTGGGCGGGTCTCTCACTTCCTGACCGACCTGTGTGTGGGAGGACGAAAATAGATGTCTGGGCGGGCCTCTCACTTCCTGACCGACCTGTGTGTGGGAGGACGAAAATAGATGTCTGGGCGGGCCACTCACTTCCTGATCGACCTGTGTGTGGGAGGACAAAAATAGATGTCTGGGCGGGCCACTCACTTCCTGACCGACCTGTGTGTGGGAGGACGAAAATAGATGTCTGGGCGGGCCTCTCACTTCCTGACCGACCTGTGTGTGGGAGGACGAAAATAGATGTCTGGGCGGGCCACTCACTTCCTGATCGACCTGTGTGTGGGAGGACGAAAATAGATGTCTGGGCGGGCCTCTCACTTCCTGACCGACCTGTGTGTGGGAGGACGAAAATAGATGTCTGGGCGGGCCACTCACTTCCTGACCGACCTGTGTGTGGGAGGACGAAAATAGATGTCTGGGCGGGCCTCTCACTTCCTGACCGACCTGTGTGTGGGAGGACGAAAATAGATGTCTGGGCGGGCCACTCACTTCCTGATCGACCTGTGTGTGGGAGGACGAAAATAGATGTCTGGGCGGGCCACTCACTTCCTGATCGACCTGTGTGTGGGAGGACGAAAATAGATGTCTGGGCGGGCCTCTCACTTCCTGACCGACCTGTGTGTGGGAGGACGAAAATAGATGTCTGGGCGGGCCACTCACTTCCTGACCGACCTGTGTGTGGGAGGACGAAAATAGATGTCTGGGCGGGCCTCTCACTTCCTGACCGACCTGTGTGTGGGAGGACGAAAATAGATGTCTGGGCGGGCCACTCACTTCCTGACCGACCTGTGTGTGGGAGGACGAAAATAGATGTCTGGGCGGGCCTCTCACTTCCTGATCGACCTGTGTGTGGGAGGACGAAAATAGATGTCTGGGCGGGCCACTCACTTCCTGACCGACCTGTGTGTGGGAGGACGAAAATAGATGTCTGGGCGGACCTCTATGTGGGAGGATGAAAATATATGTCTGGGCGGACCTCTATGTGGGAGGATGAAAATAGATGTCTGGGCGGACCTCTATGTGGGAGGATGAAAATAGATGTCTGGGCGGACCTCTATGTGGGAGGATGAAAATAGATGTCTGGGCGGACCTCTATGTGGGAGGATGAAAATAGATGTCTGGCGGACCTCTCTGTGGGAGGATGAAAATAGATGTCTGGGCGGACCTCTATGTGGGAGGATGAAAATAGATGTCTGGGCGGACCTCTATGTGGGAGGATGAAAATAGATGTCTGGGCGGACCTCTATGTGGGAGGATGAAAATAGATGTCTGGGCGGACCTCTATGTGGGAGGATGAAAATAGATGTCTGGGCGGACCTCTATGTGGGAGGATGAAAATAGATGTCTGGCGGACCTCTATGTGGGAGGATGAAAATAGATGTCTGGGCGGACCTCTATGTGGGAGGATGAAAATAGATGTCTGGGCGGACCTCTATGTGGTAGGATGAAAATAGATGTCTAAGCGGACCTCTATATGGGAGGATGAAAATAGATGTCTGGGCGGACCTCTATGTGGGAGGATGAAAATAGATGTCTGGGCGGACCTCTATGTGGGAGGATGAAAATAGATGTCTGGGCGGACCTCTATGTGGGAGGATGAAAATAGATGTCTGGGCGGACCTCTATGTGGGAGGATGAAAAAAGATGTCTGAGCGGACCTCTATGTGGGAGGATGAAAATAGATGTCTGGGCGGACCTCTATGTAGGAGGATGAAAATAGATGTCTGGGCGGACCTCTATGTGGGAGGATGAAAATAGATGTGTGGGCGGACCACTGTGTGGGAGGACGAAAATAGATGTCTGGGCGGGCCACTCACTTCCTGTGAGTGCCGCCAGGTATATTTCACCGAGACGATTCTCAGAGTTCTCAGGCACGATTGGAGAACGATTAATTCTGTTTCTGTGGCAATTATCCAGCAGTAAACCAAACACTCATGACAAATCCATGAGGTCTTATCGTCAAAGATGCTCTGATCAATGCTTGAAAATACTCAAACTTCGTTTCCGCATTGCCTAACTCTTATGCTGATGAGAGGATTAAGAATTAAATATTTTCTTTCGACTGTCTAAGAACGTATGCACTTATACGGTGGCTTGCAACATTTACGTTCAGATTGATTCTTTCTGAATAATGATCTATGCATTTGATGTGATTCACAATATTGCATCATTTTATAGCTCGTCAGTTTCTCATACCCAAGCAGTGACGTCGAGTACAAACACGCTGATCTCACTTCCTGAGGGTGACTGGTGCCGGCCGACACCATCCACAGACATGCAGCGGTCACCAGCTGACGTTGACACCGGCTAACAGCTGACGTTGACACCGGCTAAAGCCTAATCCCACGTCGTGATAAGTACCTTTCTGGAAACCCGTGGGTACCTAAACGTGCAACGATGAATGGATATATTTAAACGGGCAACGATGAACTTTGAAATGAAGAACAATGGTCACCAAATACTGCACGACATTTTCATGTCGTGTCGTGTCATTCCCGGATAAATACGCCCAGGGGCGCATTTATCCAGGGGCGCTGGTATTTTAATTAGCGTTGCAATGGCGGAGGATTGTCCACGGGCTGCATGGCTGAATTCTGACGTCCGTCTATGCCAGCGAGCAACCATATTTTACGTTTATCGCTGCTTAATGTCATACTGCCTTTTTAACTGCTTAATATCATCCGGTTTTGAAATTTGCATTGATGTGATGAATGTGATAGCCAATATATTGCATGTTTATTACGTGGAATTTGTGAACATCTATAACAGCATTCCTATCGTGAGATGAGGTCTGTGGGTTGCCGAGATTATAGATGGGACCTTTCTGTTGGGTTGGTCTTGGGCGACGACCTAGCGTGGTGATATGACAAACAGTAGGCACTCTCCTTCGTTGAAATTCACGAATTTTAAAGTAACTTAATGTTCTGGGAAGATGTGCATATTTTATATTTCATATTATCCCCCGTGCTATACAAACCGGCGCAAGCTATGATATCTTTCCGGACTGTGAGCTTTGAAGTCACTGTTTATGCGAACATATTTCAAGTGGCTTAAGGTCGACTGGCTTGGACAAACCTGCATAGAGTATGTATGAGTATGTATGTATGTATATGTCAGAGTATGTATGTATGTGCTAAATCAGTTGGCCGCGTCTTCCACATTCCCAGAATCGTGACGTCATTCGACACGTGACGTCATTCACAGAACGTCGCGACCGTCACAGAACGTCGCGACCGTCTCATAAGAAGCAACAGGGGCGCATTTATATGTCAGTTTATATGTCAGTTTATATGAAAGTAACTGTATATAGCTGCAGGTGTGCCAGAGGAATGCATTACCCAAATGGCCTCAGTTTTTATGGTGGGAGGCAATTATTTATATTTTGATTTGCCTAAATGCCTCGCTGAACTGACTCATGTTTGCATATAAGTTAATCAATGTGTAAATACATCACATTTGATCTTGCATCTTTTTATCGTATGAGGTTTAAAAGAAAGCGACACAGGCTGCCCCATCTGCTATCACAACATGAATTACATCCGTCTAAACTTCTGCACCCATCACATCAGCCCACATCCAAACGTGACGGTCAGACTCCCACGTCATCCTTTGTCGCTCAGCTGCAGCCTACTTCCACCGTGGGCTGGCGTTACGCGGCGTTTTGGCTGCACAGCTGCGCCAGCCCTGCACGCCCCACTCAGTCCGGCACAGCCCGCTCAGCCCTGCTCAGCCCGATCAGCCTTGCTCAGCCCGATCAGCCCGGCACAGCCCGCTCAGCCCGGCACAGCCCGCTCAGCCCTGCTCAGCCCGCTCAGCCCTGAACGTCCCGCTCAGCCCTGAACGTCCCGCTCAGCCCTGCTCAGCCTGCTCAGCCCTGCACGTCCCGCTCAGCCCTGCACGTCCCGCTCAGCCCTGCACAGCCCGCTCAGCCCTGCTCAGCCCGCTCAGCCCGGCACAGCTGCGCCAGCCCTGCACGTCTCGCCTTCACCGAGTGCTAAGTCATGGCACTGGCATGGCACTGGCATGGCACTGGCATGGCACTGGCATGGCACTGGCATGGCACTGGCATGGCACTGGTCATGGCCATGGCACTGACACCCCTCATTGCTGGCTGAATAGCCGAGGCACGCGCTACGCCTGCAGTCCTGAGGTGTTAAAGGAAATAGTTTTGTTTTACCCAACACGATTTGATTATATTTTTTAATACAATTTCTTTTTATATTGTCAAAAATGGCCTTATATCGCGCCGATTCAGGACAGAAGGCCGTACATTTTTATTGTTTATCAAAACTATATGCATACCCTCTGAGTCAGAGTCCTGACGTCACGCGAATGTAAACAATGGTTCAGCCAATCAGATTCGAAAGTAGTCGCGTAAAGATAGACTCGCATTGGAGATGCGCCAACCGGCGGCCGGCGATCGCTTGCTAGCACCAGCTGCAAGCTGATTGGCTGATGGTATAGTCTCTGCCTGGGCTAAAACCAGTACAACATTCTTTCGCCGGCACCGCATTCCTTCGCCAAAAACTCAAATATATTCGGCTGGAGAGTCTTTTCAGTCAACAAAACTTGCAGATAGGGGTTTCCCAACACGGGCTACAAAACTGCTATCTAAGTTTAAAACTAATGTTGAAGGTGAACTATTTCCTTTAAGTAATGCACGAGACGCAGATGCCATCTGTGGTACTGAGGAGAAGTGTTTGTCACGTTTCTTGCCATTGTTCTGGTCCGTACTGGAACAGTTGGAACGTTTCGTGCCATTGTTCTGGTCCGTACTGGACCAGTTGGCACATTTCGTGCCATTGTTCTGGTCCGTACTGGACCAGTTGGCACATTTCGTGCCATTGTTCTGGTCCGTACTGGACCAGTTGGCACATTTCGTGCCGTTGTTCTGGTCCGTACTGGACCAGTTGGCACATTTCGTGCCATTGTTCTGGTCCCTACTGGACCAGTTGGCACGTTTCGTGCCGTTGTTCTTGTCTGTACTGGACCAGTTGGCACATTTCGTGCCATTGTTCTGGTCCGTACTGGACCAGTTGGCACGTTTCGTGCCATTCATTGTTCTGGTCCGTACTGGACCGGTTGGCACGTTTCGTGCCATTGTTCTGGTCCGTACTGGACCGGTTGGCACATTTCGTGCCATTGTTCTGGTCCGTACTGGACCAGTCGGCACGTTTCGTGCCGTTGTTCTGGTCCGTACTGGACCAGTTGGCACATTTCGTGCCATTGTGCTGGTCCCTACTGGACCAGTTGGCACGTTTCGTGCCGTTGTTCTTGTCCGTACTGGACCAGTTGGCACATTTCGTGCCATTGTTCTGGTCCGTACTGGACCAGTTGGCACGTTTCGTGCCGTTGTTCTTGTCCGTACTGGACCAGTTGGCACATTTCGTGCCATTGTTCTGGTCCGTACTGGACCAGTTGGCACATTTCGTGCCATTGTTCTGGTCCGTACTGGACCAGTTGGCACATTTCGTGCCATTGTTCTGGTCCGTACTGGACCAGTTGGCACATTTCGTGCCGTTGTTCTTGTCCGTACTGGACCAGTTGGCACATTTCGTGCCATTGTTCTGGTCCGTACTGGACCAGTTGGCACATTTCGTGCCATTGTTCTGGGCCGTACTGGACCAGTTGGCACGTTTCGTGCCATTGTTCTGGTCCGCACTGGACCGGAGCTGCTGTGGCGTGAACGCCGACAGCACGGTGGCTCAGTTGATGTCCGGGAGCGATCAGCGAGGTCGCTATGTCTGTATGAGTTCTCCAGACACCCATTATAATGGACTGCAGACTCTGGCAACACCGATGAAGTGCGCGGCAATGAGCTGCACACGGCTGCGGATGGGGTGTACAATGCTGTTTCACTGAGCTTGTTGAGACGGCAGAGGTGACGAGTTTATGAGTCAATGCATGTAAGGCTGGGAGCGGATGGCTGTCATTTCTCCACACTGTGTTTGATGCGATATCTACCCTCTTTGCAGGCATGCAGCACCCGTGTCTAAGGCACTAACATTTGGCTGAATGTCTTATGGGTATCACACATAGTTTGAAACATATTTTTTAAGAAAAGTAATTGTAGTAAAATATGCCACATATTCTGAGTTCAGATATTTTCTGAGATGGATAAAAATGTTTTTGTTTCGATGCAACCTATTTTTGAAAGTCTTTATCAATGGTATCCAGTCTCCACCATGTCCTTTTTGTCCTTTTTGATGTCAGAGCCCTCTCAAGCGATGACGTCACCTTTTCTGACCCGGACTGTTCACAGTCTGTTCTCAGACGGGCAGGTCAGTGACCTCTGACCCGGACTGTTCGCAGTCTGTTCTCAGACGGACAGGTCAGTGACCTCTGGCGGCCAGGTCAGTGACCTCTGACCTGCGACCCACGCCGCCGGATTTGATAGCCATGTAGCGTGATTCCATTCCGTGATTTCCCGTCAGCTGGAACACCAGTACGTGACTCTGGCTATCCAGACTGTCTGGCACTCACGGTGGATTAGTATTCCAGGAATCGTCGGCCCGAAATTGGCCGCGGAACCCCGTGCATGGCCGAGCCTCGATTCAATCGCAGACAGACGGTTGAGAGTTCTAGGTATTCGACGGTCATTCGTTCCAAATTGCTGTCGCTGGCCGTATTAACATCGCTGGAACGTACCAAGTGGGTGCGATTAGGATGATGACGAGGTTGGCTCGTCATGCACTTGAAGAGCCATTTAAGTCACTCTCCTATATCAAAGACAAAGATGTCTGGGGGAGGGGTTATTGGGCGCCCATCGTGGATGTGGGTGAGGCTATATTTTGCCGGCCTCAGGGAAGGGGCGGTAAGATATATAACAGCGACATTTTTATAAAAAATAAAACAAATCCTTCTTGTACTGGCTTATATTTAGGGCTGGCCGAACGAGCTAACATATTTCAGGACACACTAACTTTGATTTAAAGGGTGCACGCATAAGATGCGTTGTAGATTTTCTTATGAATTACCATTCATTTATATCAATTCCTAAATTGTAATGGTCAACACAATAACATTGCAAATGTATATTGATGGACTAAATGTTTCCTTGGTGTTTGTCGCTAATCTAATGTAACTCAGCCCATGCCAGGCGTGATTGAATTAGCGTTCTGCAATGCTGCACAGCGGTCATGTACCACAGATCTGCTCTTATGTGTGTGAATTTTCAGCATTCTAAAATGCTAGCCATCGTTAACGGTTCATTGTTGTCGCGCAAACGGTGAACATTCCTGAATACGACTGGTTAATGGAACTTAGCTTGAAAATATGCAACTAATCAGACTATAACTAGAATCAACAGTGTGACCGATCTTCAGTTTGAAAGTGAAATGATAATCTTGTTCAAAGGCCAACTCTACTGGTGTATATCACTCCATACACGTTAATGCAATCTAGCGACAGGAGAAGTGAGCTGAAACAGCCGGAAATTGATGCAGTGTACATTTTATTTATATATGCATATACGGCTTTGGGTACAAAATACAATGTCAAACATAACATTTGTATAGACATGATGATGCACAAGGGCATAGACATAACAAGCAGCGTCAAAACGCATTAAAGGGAAATAATGACCTTTTGATTTTTTAACAACAATTTCGTAGGCTACCGTTATGGTATACAAATGATGTGATCTAGATTTAAGAATGAAATACAATTATTCCCTAATTCAAAGTTGGAAGTTTGAAAAAATAAAAAGCAAGTACATTTACTTGTACTTGCTTTTCCAATTTACATTACAATTGCTCTAACCAATTTACATTTACTTCTTTTGGAATTCATGATCGGTATTTTCCCTCCACTATTGGAAACGCGACATATCTGGCGCTTTTGTATCAATATGCTCAACGTTGTTGAATTACCGCTCAACAAATCGCATACACTGAATAAGTCGTCGTAGGGGGCAAGTTAATCCGCCGAATGTATCACGATTTTCTAAGATGTTTATTGATTGATTACGGAAAAACGGTTCAGATAAATGTTTCATGAGTGCATTACAATGTATTGAATACCTGTATGTTGAAAATTCGTGGGAAAACATCCATTTTTTAATGAATCGAGAACACTAAATAGGTCGCCGCCCGGGGCCAAACTAAACAGCCGATTTCAATGCACTTTTTTCTAATATTTTGTTTATGTTTCATAGAAGTTTGGTACATATTTGCAAAAGATAGAGAGCATGAAACATATTATATGCCTTCATGATAAATAACAATGCGTAGACAGTCTAATTTTAGCTCGGACAGTGAATTCGTTACCAAGTATTTGTGAGTACCGACCGTTATAAGCATGGAACGCTTATTAACTTTAACTTGAACTATCTTTTGGTAGGGATATTTATATGCAAAATGTGATCAATAGACAAGATATTTTGTTCTCGTCTATCGATTTCAAGTAATAACTCCATTTTTGTGAGAAAAGGTCATTATTTCTCTTTAAGCTCGACGACGTAGGTTTGCACAAGCATATACACTAGCTCTAGCATGTAGGTTAGCTTTCAAGAGGTAAAGCGAACGAATTGGACAATGAATGGACATGCAATTTAATACAGGCCACAACGTATCTATCAAAGTTCACACCTTTCAAGTTTGTCTGTCTCATCTCATGTTGTTCGCTCTAGCCATAACCACGATTTTATTTGAACGTAGCTCGTTAAAAAATACGAACAGATTTGCTCCATTGCTTATTATAGGTACCTTTGTCCATGTACGCAATAAAGACTATTCATTTTAGGCCAATGACGTCTTCATCCTTGTGCACAGATTATCGGAACAAAACACATTTTTACGTGTGTCTTATACGGGGCCTCATTATCAGCAGACAGCTCGGTGGATATTTGCAATCACTCAAACACGGACCTGGATGGCGTGCAGCTTGAAAGGCCGTGTCAGCCCCGTCCAGTTGATGATCGACTAAACAATGCCGGGCATTGCTAACCAAACGAGGCCTGTAGTCCGTCCGAATGTAGTCTGTTCAGGCGCTGACAGAGACAACTGGGCCTTAGTTACAGGAACACAAGTGCAAACGGCCCAGGGCGTGGGGCACTGGTGTCGAGGAAAAAGCAAGCGGAAATAAGGTGTGAAAGCATGTGTGCAATGCGGAAAAGTGCAATGCGTTCACGATTTTCTCAGTTTAAGGAAAGTTAATGGAACAAAAATTATGGCTCGTGCGATATATCATGAAGTTTGAGATAATGTTTCTCGAGCTTGTCCGTAACGTTACTTTGATCATTTCAATACGTGCAGACTTAACTCCTTCATCATGGGAGGAAACAAATGGTTGCATGTCCAGCACCCTTCCTGTTCTGTGAATTATTGCAGTTTGCCTGCGATTTGTCTATTTGTCCTCAAAGAATATATCCAATGAGTATTTCCCCATGCATGGGGAAATACTATATTACTATGGGGAAATACTATGTATTGGGAAATATATATACATACACGTTTCCGTGATCGTGTGCTCTCCAGATAATACTTCGTGTTGAGAATGCACTGGGCAAATGTTTGTTCCCTGTACCAAATGTTTGCCCACCAACCAATTGTGCAATTTCAGATATACAGATAGTTTTCATCCAACATATGCCCAACAGGATCTTGGTGCAGCGAATTATTACGTCGCACTTGCTCCGTGCCAAGTTGGCTCTTAAATCTTGCCGAGTGGGCCTCGTATGGTGATTGGAACACTGGGATCACCTTCTAGAGCTCAACACACGTTGTCAGTACGTCGCGGGCCGGTAAACTTATCACATCCGCCACAGAGGACGCGATTATCTGTCTTGTAATATTACGAGTTTCGCCGAATGGCGCCATTCGTCATCTCATACTCTTTGTCTGAACGTGGATTGCCTTTTTGTACTCTTGGATTTGACGTGAACGGGAGTTGGGAAGAAGCATTTCATGGAACTTTTGTTCGAACGTAGAATATACCGTCAGCAACGTATGCATGCATTGCAATTTACATAACTGGACTGTCTACGGTCACTCGATTGTCCTGTCCGATGCCAATAGGCGACATACCAAAGTGTTGTATTCATCGTTGAATTATTGATTCAATCGTGAGAAGATGTGGTTTGCAGTGCCAAATATAAATGACAAGTACGAATCTGGTAACATGCCGTCCCAGTCGCTGCTGTCCCAGTTGTATTATCGAATGGCACTTTCGCAAGTGGTTTGAAATGATCGATGACGACGTTGCGTTACATGACAGTGCAAGCTGTATATGCTTTGTCTAGGCAGGGGTGAACATATTGTGTCTGGCTTGAATCGTGCTGATGGTACATGGCACCAAAAAAAATTGCGTGACTTTCCGCCGGTTCAGATCAGGTTCGGGAACTCCATCATCTCCGAAAGTCCTACGGTTAAAAATCTTGGGCTTACCATGGATCGATTCCTATCTTTTGAACAGCATATCAATCAGTTGGTCGCCAAATGCACTGGAGTTCTCGTTTCGCTATTACACTCCAAACATGTCCTGCCTTCCTTTACAGTAGCTCAGGTTGTGAATGCGCTTGTTATCAGTTCGATTCGCTACTGTGTTGCCATATATGGTACCTGTGGTAAGGCCCAGCTCCACCGTATTCAAAAGTTGCTAAATTTCTGTGCGCGCGTGATTAGTGGTAGGCGTAAGTACGATCATATCAGCGATGTGCTCAGACAACTGAAGTGGTTGCGAGCGGAACAGCTGGTTAGCTACCACCAACTGTGCCTAGCTAAAACTGCTCTGGACACCGGTCTTCCACCAGATATCGCTGCTATGTTTACCTATGTCGTGACGCCGTATCATACTCGACAAACGGGCCTGTTGTGTCACCCACGGGCGAAGACTTGTTCTGGCAAAAGACGATGGCTTACTGTAGCCCATTGTACAATCGGTTGCCATCTGAGACAAAGGGCTTGACCCGTCATGCTTTTAAACAGAAGCTCAAGCAGTTGCTTCTCCAAGAGACAACTGTCAATGTGACGCCGTGAATAGTGTGGAGTGTGTCTGTGGTGCGGTTGCTTTTACGCCTCTTTTTTAAGCCATCTGTTTTATCTAAGTGACGTGGGCTCAGAATAGCCATAGTACTGTGGACGTGTCAAGAAATAATACATGAACATGAATCGGAGAGGTAAGTGAAATTGTTGGACGCATTCCGCGCGGCGAAATTAAGTAATGTCGTAGCACCCTTGAGCCCCATCACGATAATCACTGCCTGGTCATATAGGATTGATCAATGCAACTTTTGCCCAATAGGCGGTTTGCGTCATTCATATACGTTATTTACGTTGCAACAGCTAGGTAACTAGTATGCAGTCTAGGTGATTTTAATCAACATTATTAACTGCGATAAAGTTCATGTGTCCCAATTTATGCGATCTCGCGCCGATTATTCATCGGCACAAACCGTCACCACTCCAATACGGCACCTGATACAACTGCGATATTTAATAGTATATATTTCCACCTTATTAACCTGTGTTACCTGATTAGAATATGCAATATGTATTTGGAATTATGCAGAGCAGTCGCCTTATATAAACGGATAGCAACTGTGCCATGTTTATGGTGGGCGAACCTGACGCTGCAGTTTGTGCAGAGACGGTCCCCTGCTGACCTTGAAGGTCGCCTGCTGACCTTAAATGTTGCCTTGCCGCCTTGCTGACCTTGAAGGTCGCCTTGCTGACCGAGTTGGAGGATAATCCAGGCAGCTTGAGGCAGCTTGAGACAGCTTGAGGCAGCTTGAGGAAGCTTGAGGCAGCTTGAGGCAGCTTGAGGCAGCTTGAGGCAGCTTGAGGCAGCTTGAGGAAGCTTGAGGCAGCTTGAGGAAGCTTGAGGCAGCTTGAGGAAGCTTGAGACAGCTTGAGGAAGCTTGAGGAAGCTTGTGGCAGCTTGAGGAGGCTTGAGGCAGCTTGCGGCACCTGTGATGAAGCTGGTCTTAATATGAGCAGTGTGTGAGGAAATATAAATGTTGAAGGGATGGTGAGTGTGACGTCATAGTCGGCAATGGCTCCAACTGCTGCCATCGCTAATACTAAATGTCGCATGTAATTTTTCGAATCATAGTGCACCAATGCTTATAAGCTAAAGCTAGCCATTACTTTTTATTGTATCAGTAATTGTATTTTGTTTGCTATTTTTGTGGGCGTCAAACGGCTATTGCACTCATTGTCGACATAATACAGGTAACAATTGTATGTTCTAATTACCACTGCACGCCTCAGGATGAAAGCAAACGACATGTGCTGAGAGTCACACGACATGTGCTGAGTCACACGACATGTGCTGAGAGTCACACGACATGTGCTGCATGAGGTCGTGCTGTATCATTGTTTATTTCCATGGTTTAGCTGGCAAATATTTACCCGATGTCCCCTCGCCTCGTGCTTCCGGCCTTGGCAAAGTCCATTTAAGAGACTGCGGATGTTTGTTGAAAAAATTAGTTACATGGAAATTGCCCGTAACTCAACTCAAGTTTTGATGCAGCTCCCTCATTAAATGTGTTGTGTCCTAGATATATGTGCTATGTGACGCTTCCCGACACCCAGAAAACAAAGGACCTTTAAAATAACATAATACCAAAAGCAAAAATAAAGGACAGCACAAACAGCTCTGTCAGGTCGGTTGATTGACCGTGTTCATTGGCTTGGTTCTGACAATTCTCCTGTCTGTGCTCCTGCATCCGCCGCCGCTGTATGATCGTACTGTGACGTCATCCGCCGCCGCTGTATGATCGTACTGTGACGTCATCCGCCGCCGCTGTATGATCGTACTGTATGCCTCTGCCGACGTCATCCGTCGCCGCTGTATGATCGTACTGTATGCCTCTGCCGACGTCATCCGTCGCCGCTGTATGATCGTACTGTGACGTCATCCGCCGCCGCTGTATGATCGTACTGTGACGTCATCCGCCGCCGCTGTATGATCGTACTGTGACGTCATCCGCCGCCGCTGTATGATCGTACTGTATGCCTCTGCCGACGTCATCCGTCGCCGCTGTATGATCGTACTGTGACGTCATCCGCTGCCGCTGTATGATCGTACTGTGACGTCATCCGCCGCCGCTGTATGATCGTACTGTGACGTCATCCGCCGCCGCTGTATGATCGTACTGTGACGTCATCCGCCGCCGCTGTATGATCGTACTGTATGCCTCTGCCGACGTCATCCGTCGCCGCTGTATGATCGTACTGTATGCCTCTGCCGACGTCATCCGCCGCCGCTGTATTATCGTACTGTATGCCTCTGCCGACGTCATCCGTCGCCGCTGTATGATCGTACTGTATGCCTCTGCCGACGTCATCCGTCGCCGCTGTATGATCGTACTGTATGCCTCTGCCGACGTCATCCGCCGCCGCTGTATGATCGTACTGTATGCCTCTGCCGACGTCATCCGTCGCCACTGTATGATCGTACTGTATGCCTCTGCCGACGTCATCCGTCGCCGCTGTATGATCGTACTGTATGCCTCTGCCGACGTCATCCGCCGCCGCTGTATGATCGTACTGTATGCCTCTGCCGACGTCATCCGTCGCCGCTGTATGATCGTACTGTATGCCTCTGCCGACGTCATCCGCCGCCGCTGTATGATCGTACTGTATGCCTCTGCCGACGTCATCCGTCGCCGCTGTGTGATCGTACTGTATGCCTCTGCCGACGTCATCCGCCGCCGCTGTATGATCGTACTGTATGCCTCTGCCGACGTCATCCGTCGCCGCTGTATGATCGTACTGTATGCCTCTGCCGACGTCATCCGCCGCCGCTGTATGATCGTACTGTATGCCTCTGCCGACGTCATCCGCCGCCGCTGTATGATCGTACTGTATGCCTCTGCCGACGTCATCCGCCGCCGCTGTATGATCGTACTGTATGCCTCTGCCGACGTCATCCGTCGCCGCTGTATGATCGTACTGTATGCCTCTGCCGACGTCATCCGCCGCCGCTGTATGATCGTACTGTATGCCTCTGCCGACGTCATCCGCCGCCGCTGTATGATCGTACTGTATGCCTCTGCCGACGTCATCCGTCGCCGCTGTATGATCATACTGTATGCCTCTGCCGATGTCATCCGCCGCCGCTGTATGATCGTACTGTATGCCTCTGCCGACGTCATCCGTCGCCGCTGTATGATCGTACTGTATGCCTCTGCCGACGTCATCCGCCGCCGCTGTATGATCGTACTGTATGCCTCTGCCGACGTCATCCGTCGCCGCTGTATGATCGTACTGTATGCCTCTGCCGACGTCATCCGTCGCCGCTGTATGATCGTACTGTATGCCTCTGCCGACGTCATCCGTCGCCACTGTATGATCGTACTGTATGCCTCTGCCGACGTCATCCGCCGCCGCTGTATGATCGTACTGTATGCCTCTGCCGACGTCATCCGTCGCCGCTGTATGATCGTACTGTATGCCTCTGCCGACGTCATCCGTCGCCGCTGTATGATCGTACTGTATGCCTCTGCCGACGTCATCCGTCGCCGCTGTATGATCGTACTGTATGCCTCTGCCGACGTCATCCGTCGCCGCTGTATGATCGTACTGTATGCCTCTGCCGACGTCATCCGCCGCCGCTGTATGATCGTACTGTATGCCTCTGCCGACGTCATCCGTCGCCACTGTATGATCGTACTGTATGCCTCTGCCGACGTCATCCGCCGCCGCTGTATGATCGTACTGTATGCCTCTGCCGACGTCATCCGCCGCCGCTGTATGATCGTACTGTATGCCTCTGCCGACGTCATCCGCCGCCGCTGTATGATCGTACTGTATGCCTCTGCCGACGTCATCCGTCGCCGCTGTATGATCGTACTGTATGCCTCTGCCGACGTCATCCGTCGCCGCTGTATGATCGTACTGTATGCCTCTGCCGACGTCATCCGTCGCCGCTGTATGATCGTACTGTATGCCTCTGCCGACGTCATCCGCCGCCGCTGTATGATCGTACTGTATGCCTCTGCCGACGTCATCCGCCGCCGCTGTATGATCGTACTGTATGCCTCTGCCGACGTCTTCCGCCGCCGCTGTATGATCGTACTGTATGCCTCTGCCGACGTCATCCGTCGCCGCTGTATGATCGTACTGTATGCCTCTGCCGACGTCATCCGTCGCCGCTGTATGATCGTACTGTATGCCTCTGCCGATGTCATCCGCCGCCGCTGTATGATCGTACTGTATGCCTCTGCCGACGTCATCCGCCGCCGCTGTATGATCGTACTGTATGCCTCTGCCGACGTCATCCGCCGCCGCTGTATGATCGTACTGTATGCCTCTGCCGACGTCATCCGCCGCCGCTGTATGATCGTACTGTATGCCTCTGCCGACGTCATCCGTCGCCGCTGTATGATCGTACTGTATGCCTCTGCCGACGTCATCCGTCGCCGCTGTATGATCGTACTGTATGCCTCTGCCGACGTCATCCGTCGCCGCTGTATGATCGTACTGTATGCCTCTGCCGACGTCATCCGTCGCCGCTGTATGATCGTACTGTATGCCTCTGCCGACGTCATCCGCCGCCGCTGTATGATCGTACTGTATGCCTCTGCCGACGTCATCCGTCGCCGCTGTATGATCGTACTGTATGCCTCTGCCGACGTCATCCGTCGCCGCTGTATGGTCGTATTGTATGCCTCTGCCGATGTCATCCGCCGCCGCTGTATGATCGTACTGTATGCCTCTGCCGACGTCATCCGCCGCCGCTGTATGATCGTACTGTATGCCTCTGCCGACGTCATCCGCCGCCGCTGTATGATCGTACTGTATGCCTCTGCCGACGTCATCCGCCGCCACTGTATGATCGTACTGTATGCCTCTGCCGACGTCATCCGTCGCCGCTGTATGATCGTACTGTATGCCTCTGCCGACGTCATCCGTCGCCGCTGTATGACCGTACTGTATGCCTCTGCCGACGTCATCCGCCGCCGCTGTATGATCGTACTGTATGCCTCTGCCGACGTCATCCGTCGCCGCTGTATGATCGTACTGTATGCCTCTGCCGACGTCATCCGTCGCCGCTGTATGATCGTACTGTATGCCTCTGCCGACGTCATCCGCCGCCGCTGTATGATCGTACTGTATGCCTCTGCCGACGTCATCCGCCGCCGCTGTATGATCGTACTGTATGCCTCTGCCGACGTCATCCGTCGCCGCTGTATGATCGTACTGTATGCCTCTGCCGACGTCATCCGTCGCCGCTGTATGATCGTACTGTATGCCTCTGCCGACGTCATCCGTCGCCGCTGTATGATCGTACTGTATGCCTCTGCCGACGTCATCCGTCGCCGCTGTATGATCGTACTGTATGCCTCTGCCGACGTCATCCGCCGCCGCTGTATGATCGTACTGTATGCCTCTGCCGACGTCATCCGTCGCCGCTGTATGATCGTACTGTGTGCCTCTGCCGACGTCATCCGCCGCCGCTGTATGATCGTACTGTATGCCTCTGCCGACGTCATCCGCCGCCGCTGTATGATCGTACTGTATGCCTCTGCCGACGTCATCCGCCGCCGCTGTATGATCGTACTGTATGCCTCTGACGACGTCATCCGCCGCCACTGTATGATCGTACTGTATGCCTCTGCCGACGTCATCCGTCGCCGCTGTATGATCGTACTGTATGCGTCTGCCGACGTCATCCGTCGCCGCTGTATGACCGTACTGTATGCCTCTGCCGACGTCATCCGCCGCCACTGTATGATCGTACTGTATGCCTCTGCCGACGTCATCCGTCGCCGCTGTATGATCGTACTGTATGCCTCTGCCGACGTCATCCGTCGCCGCTGTATGATCGTACTGTATGCCTCTGCCGACGTCATCCGCCGCCGCTGTATGATCGTACTGTATGCCTCTGCCGACGTCATCCGCCGCCGCTGTATGATCGTACTGTATGCCTCTGCCGACGTCATCCGCCGCCGCTGTATGATCGTACTGTATGCCTCTGCCGACGTCATCCGTCGCCGCTGTATGATCGTACTGTATGCCTCTGCCGACGTCATCCGTCGCCGCTGTATGATCGTACTGTATGCCTCTGCCGACGTCATCCGTCGCCACTGTATGATCGTACTGTATGCCTCTGCCGACGTCATCCGCCGCCGCTGTATGATCGTACTGTATGCCTCTGCCGACGTCATCCGTCGCCGCTGTATGATCGTACTGTATGCCTCTGCCGACGTCATCCGTCGCCGCTGTATGATCGTACTGTATGCCTCTGCCGACGTCATCCGTCGCCGCTGTATGATCGTACTGTATGCCTCTGCCGACGTCATCCGTCGCCGCTGTATGATCGTACTGTATGCCTCTGCCGACGTCATCCGCCGCCGCTGTATGATCGTACTGTATGCCTCTGCCGACGTCATCCGTCGCCACTGTATGATCGTACTGTATGCCTCTGCCGACGTCATCCGCCGCCGCTGTATGATCGTACTGTATGCCTCTGCCGACGTCATCCGCCGCCGCTGTATGATCGTACTGTATGCCTCTGCCGACGTCATCCGCCGCCGCTGTATGATCGTACTGTATGCCTCTGCCGACGTCATCCGTCGCCGCTGTATGATCGTACTGTATGCCTCTGCCGACGTCATCCGTCGCCGCTGTATGATCGTACTGTATGCCTCTGCCGACGTCATCCGTCGCCGCTGTATGATCGTACTGTATGCCTCTGCCGACGTCATCCGCCGCCGCTGTATGATCGTACTGTATGCCTCTGCCGACGTCATCCGCCGCCGCTGTATGATCGTACTGTATGCCTCTGCCGACGTCTTCCGCCGCCGCTGTATGATCGTACTGTATGCCTCTGCCGACGTCATCCGTCGCCGCTGTATGATCGTACTGTATGCCTCTGCCGACGTCATCCGTCGCCGCTGTATGATCGTACTGTATGCCTCTGCCGATGTCATCCGCCGCCGCTGTATGATCGTACTGTATGCCTCTGCCGACGTCATCCGCCGCCGCTGTATGATCGTACTGTATGCCTCTGCCGACGTCATCCGCCGCCGCTGTATGATCGTACTGTATGCCTCTGCCGACGTCATCCGCCGCCGCTGTATGATCGTACTGTATGCCTCTGCCGACGTCATCCGTCGCCGCTGTATGATCGTACTGTATGCCTCTGCCGACGTCATCCGTCGCCGCTGTATGATCGTACTGTATGCCTCTGCCGACGTCATCCGTCGCCGCTGTATGATCGTACTGTATGCCTCTGCCGACGTCATCCGCCGCCGCTGTATGATCGTACTGTATGCCTCTGCTGACGTCATCCGCCGCCGCTGTATGATCGTACTGTATGCCTCTGCCGACGTCATCCGTCGCCGCTGTATGATCGTACTGTATGCCTCTGCCGACGTCATCCGCCGCCGCTGTGTGATCGTACTGTATGCCTCTGCCGACGTCATCCGCCGCCGCTGTATGATCGTACTGTATGCCTCTGCCGACGTCATCCGTCGCCGCTGTATGATCGTACTGTATGCCTCTGCCGACGTCATCTGTCGCCGCTGTATGATCGTACTGTATGCCTCTGCCGACTTCATCCGTCGCCGCTGTATGATCGTACTGTATGCCTCTGACGACGTCATCCGCCGCCACTGTATGATCGTACTGTATGCCTCTGCCGACGTCATCCGCCGCCGCTGCGTGATCGTACTGTATGCCTCTGCCGACGTCATCCGTCGCCGCTGTATGATCGTACTGTATGCCTCTGCCGACGTCATCCGCCGCCGCTGTATGATCGTACTGTATGCCTCTGCCGACGTCATCCGCCGCCGCTGTATGATCGTACTGTATGCCTCTGCCGACGTCATCCGCCGCCGCTGTATGATCGTACTGTATGCCTCTGCCGACGTCATCCGCCGCCGCTGTATGATCGTACTGTATGCCTCTGCCGACGTCATCCGTCGCCGCTGTATGATCGTACTGTATGCCTCTGCCGACGTCATCCGCCGCCGCTGTATGATCGTACTGTATGCCTCTGCCGACGTCATCCGCCGCCGCTGTATGATCGTACTGTATGCCTCTGCCGACGTCATCCGTCGCCGCTGTATGATCGTACTGTATGCCTCTGCCGACGTCATCCGCCGCCGCTGTATGATCGTACTGTATGCCTCTGCCGACGTCATCCGTCGCCGCTGTATGATCGTACTGTATGCCTCTGCCGACGTCATCCGCCGCCGCTGTATGATCGTACTGTATGCCTCTGCCGACGTCATCCGCCGCCGCTGTATGATCGTACTGTATGCCTCTGCCGACGTCATCCGTCGCCGCTGTATGATCGTACTGTATGCCTCTGCCGACGTCATCCGTCGCCGCTGTATGCTCGTACTGTATGCCTCTGCCGACGTCATCCGTCGCCGCTGTATGATCGTACTGTATGCCTCTGCCGACGTCATCCGTCGCCGCTGTATGCTCGTACTGTATGCCTCTGCCGACGTCATCCGTCGCCGCTGTATGATCGTACTGTATGCCTCTGCCGACGTCATCCGCCGCCGCTGTATGATCGTACTGTATGCCTCTGCCGACGTCATCCGTCGCCGCTGTATGATCGTACTGTATGCCTCTGCCGATGTCATCCGCCGCCGCTGTATGATCGTACTGTATGCCTCTGCCGACGTCATCCGTCGCCGCTGTATGATCGTACTGTATGCCTCTGCCGACGTCATCCGCCGCCGCTGTATGATCGTACTGTATGCCTCTGCCGACGTCATCCGTCGCCGCTGTATGATCGTACTGTATGCCTCTGCCGACGTCATCCGTCGCCGCTGTATGATCGTACTGTATGCCTCTGCCGACGTCATCCGTCGCCACTGTATGATCGTACTGTATGCCTCTGCCGACGTCATCCGCCGCCGCTGTATGATCGTACTGTATGCCTCTGCCGACGTCATCCGTCGCCGCTGTATGATCGTACTGTATGCCTCTGCCGACGTCATCCGTCGCCGCTGTATGATCGTACTGTATGCCTCTGCCGACGTCATCCGTCGCCGCTGTATGATCGTACTGTATGCCTCTGCCGACGTCATCCGTCGCCGCTGTATGATCGTACTGTATGCCTCTGCCGACGTCATCCGCCGCCGCTGTATGATCGTACTGTATGCCTCTGCCGACGTCATCCGTCGCCACTGTATGATCGTACTGTATGCCTCTGCCGACGTCATCCGCCGCCGCTGTATGATCGTACTGTATGCCTCTGCCGACGTCATCCGCCGCCGCTGTATGATCGTACTGTATGCCTCTGCCGACGTCATCCGCCGCCGCTGTATGATCGTACTGTATGCCTCTGCCGACGTCATCCGTCGCCGCTGTATGATCGTACTGTATGCCTCTGCCGACGTCATCCGTCGCCGCTGTATGATCGTACTGTATGCCTCTGCCGACGTCATCCGTCGCCGCTGTATGATCGTACTGTATGCCTCTGCCGACGTCATCCGCCGCCGCTGTATGATCGTACTGTATGCCTCTGCCGACGTCATCCGCCGCCGCTGTATGATCGTACTGTATGCCTCTGCCGACGTCTTCCGCCGCCGCTGTATGATCGTACTGTATGCCTCTGCCGACGTCATCCGTCGCCGCTGTATGATCGTACTGTATGCCTCTGCCGACGTCATCCGTCGCCGCTGTATGATCGTACTGTATGCCTCTGCCGATGTCATCCGCCGCCGCTGTATGATCGTACTGTATGCCTCTGCCGACGTCATCCGCCGCCGCTGTATGATCGTACTGTATGCCTCTGCCGACGTCATCCGCCGCCGCTGTATGATCGTACTGTATGCCTCTGCCGACGTCATCCGCCGCCGCTGTATGATCGTACTGTATGCCTCTGCCGACGTCATCCGTCGCCGCTGTATGATCGTACTGTATGCCTCTGCCGACGTCATCCGTCGCCGCTGTATGATCGTACTGTATGCCTCTGCCGACGTCATCCGTCGCCGCTGTATGATCGTACTGTATGCCTCTGCCGACGTCATCCGTCGCCGCTGTATGATCGTACTGTATGCCTCTGCCGACGTCATCCGCCGCCGCTGTATGATCGTACTGTATGCCTCTGCCGACGTCATCCGTCGCCGCTGTATGATCGTACTGTATGCCTCTGCCGACGTCATCCGTCGCCGCTGTATGGTCGTATTGTATGCCTCTGCCGATGTCATCCGCCGCCGCTGTATGATCGTACTGTATGCCTCTGCCGACGTCATCCGCCGCCGCTGTATGATCGTACTGTATGCCTCTGCCGACGTCATCCGCCGCCGCTGTATGATCGTACTGTATGCCTCTGCCGACGTCATCCGCCGCCACTGTATGATCGTACTGTATGCCTCTGCCGACGTCATCCGTCGCCGCTGTATGATCGTACTGTATGCCTCTGCCGACGTCATCCGTCGCCGCTGTATGACCGTACTGTATGCCTCTGCCGACGTCATCCGCCGCCGCTGTATGATCGTACTGTATGCCTCTGCCGACGTCATCCGTCGCCGCTGTATGATCGTACTGTATGCCTCTGCCGACGTCATCCGTCGCCGCTGTATGATCGTACTGTATGCCTCTGCCGACGTCATCCGCCGCCGCTGTATGATCGTACTGTATGCCTCTGCCGACGTCATCCGTCGCCGCTGTATGATCGTACTGTATGCCTCTGCCGACGTCATCCGTCGCCGCTGTATGATCGTACTGTATGCCTCTGCCGACGTCATCCGTCGCCGCTGTATGATCGTACTGTATGCCTCTGCCGACGTCATCCGTCGCCGCTGTATGATCGTACTGTATGCCTCTGCCGACGTCATCCGTCGCCGCTGTATGATCGTACTGTATGCCTCTGCCGACGTCATCCGCCGCCGCTGTATGATCGTACTGTATGCCTCTGCCGACGTCATCCGTCGCCGCTGTATGATCGTACTGTGTGCCTCTGCTGACGTCATCCGCCGCCGCTGTATGATCGTACTGTATGCCTCTGCCGACGTCATCCGCCGCCGCTGTATGATCGTACTGTATGCCTCTGCCGACGTCATCCGCCGCCGCTGTATGATCGTACTGTATGCCTCTGACGACGTCATCCGCCGCCACTGTATGATCGTACTGTATGCCTCTGCCGACGTCATCCGTCGCCGCTGTATGATCGTACTGTATGCGTCTGCCGACGTCATCCGTCGCCGCTGTATGACCGTACTGTATGCCTCTGCCGACGTCATCCGCCGCCACTGTATGATCGTACTGTATGCCTCTGCCGACGTCATCCGTCGCCGCTGTATGATCGTACTGTATGCCTCTGCCGACGTCATCCGTCGCCGCTGTATGATCGTACTGTATGCCTCTGCCGACGTCATCCGCCGCCGCTGTATGATCGTACTGTATGCCTCTGCCGACGTCATCCGCCGCCGCTGTATGATCGTACTGTATGCCTCTGCCGACGTCATCCGCCGCCGCTGTATGATCGTACTGTATGCCTCTGCCGACGTCATCCGTCGCCGCTGTATGATCGTACTGTATGCCTCTGCCGACGTCATCCGTCGCCGCTGTATGATCGTACTGTATGCCTCTGCCGACGTCATCCGTCGCCACTGTATGATCGTACTGTATGCCTCTGCCGACGTCATCCGCCGCCGCTGTATGATCGTACTGTATGCCTCTGCCGACGTCATCCGTCGCCGCTGTATGATCGTACTGTATGCCTCTGCCGACGTCATCCGTCGCCGCTGTATGATCGTACTGTATGCCTCTGCCGACGTCATCCGTCGCCGCTGTATGATCGTACTGTATGCCTCTGCCGACGTCATCCGTCGCCGCTGTATGATCGTACTGTATGCCTCTGCCGACGTCATCCGCCGCCGCTGTATGATCGTACTGTATGCCTCTGCCGACGTCATCCGTCGCCACTGTATGATCGTACTGTATGCCTCTGCCGACGTCATCCGCCGCCGCTGTATGATCGTACTGTATGCCTCTGCCGACGTCATCCGCCGCCGCTGTATGATCGTACTGTATGCCTCTGCCGACGTCATCCGCCGCCGCTGTATGATCGTACTGTATGCCTCTGCCGACGTCATCCGTCGCCGCTGTATGATCGTACTGTATGCCTCTGCCGACGTCATCCGTCGCCGCTGTATGATCGTACTGTATGCCTCTGCCGACGTCATCCGTCGCCGCTGTATGATCGTACTGTATGCCTCTGCCGACGTCATCCGCCGCCGCTGTATGATCGTACTGTATGCCTCTGCCGACGTCATCCGCCGCCGCTGTATGATCGTACTGTATGCCTCTGCCGACGTCTTCCGCCGCCGCTGTATGATCGTACTGTATGCCTCTGCCGACGTCATCCGTCGCCGCTGTATGATCGTACTGTATGCCTCTGCCGACGTCATCCGTCGCCGCTGTATGATCGTACTGTATGCCTCTGCCGATGTCATCCGCCGCCGCTGTATGATCGTACTGTATGCCTCTGCCGACGTCATCCGCCGCCGCTGTATGATCGTACTGTATGCCTCTGCCGACGTCATCCGCCGCCGCTGTATGATCGTACTGTATGCCTCTGCCGACGTCATCCGCCGCCGCTGTATGATCGTACTGTATGCCTCTGCCGACGTCATCCGTCGCCGCTGTATGATCGTACTGTATGCCTCTGCCGACGTCATCCGTCGCCGCTGTATGATCGTACTGTATGCCTCTGCCGACGTCATCCGTCGCCGCTGTATGATCGTACTGTATGCCTCTGCCGACGTCATCCGCCGCCGCTGTATGATCGTACTGTATGCCTCTGCTGACGTCATCCGCCGCCGCTGTATGATCGTACTGTATGCCTCTGCCGACGTCATCCGTCGCCGCTGTATGATCGTACTGTATGCCTCTGCCGACGTCATCCGCCGCCGCTGTGTGATCGTACTGTATGCCTCTGCCGACGTCATCCGCCGCCGCTGTATGATCGTACTGTATGCCTCTGCCGACGTCATCCGTCGCCGCTGTATGATCGTACTGTATGCCTCTGCCGACGTCATCTGTCGCCGCTGTATGATCGTACTGTATGCCTCTGCCGACTTCATCCGTCGCCGCTGTATGATCGTACTGTATGCCTCTGACGACGTCATCCGCCGCCACTGTATGATCGTACTGTATGCCTCTGCCGACGTCATCCGCCGCCGCTGCGTGATCGTACTGTATGCCTCTGCCGACGTCATCCGTCGCCGCTGTATGATCGTACTGTATGCCTCTGCCGACGTCATCCGCCGCCGCTGTATGATCGTACTGTATGCCTCTGCCGACGTCATCCGCCGCCGCTGTATGATCGTACTGTATGCCTCTGCCGACGTCATCCGCCGCCGCTGTATGATCGTACTGTATGCCTCTGCCGACGTCATCCGCCGCCGCTGTATGATCGTACTGTATGCCTCTGCCGACGTCATCCGTCGCCGCTGTATGATCGTACTGTATGCCTCTGCCGACGTCATCCGCCGCCGCTGTATGATCGTACTGTATGCCTCTGCCGACGTCATCCGCCGCCGCTGTATGATCGTACTGTATGCCTCTGCCGACGTCATCCGTCGCCGCTGTATGATCGTACTGTATGCCTCTGCCGACGTCATCCGCCGCCGCTGTATGATCGTACTGTATGCCTCTGCCGACGTCATCCGTCGCCGCTGTATGATCGTACTGTATGCCTCTGCCGACGTCATCCGCCGCCGCTGTATGATCGTACTGTATGCCTCTGCCGACGTCATCCGCCGCCGCTGTATGATCGTACTGTATGCCTCTGCCGACGTCATCCGTCGCCGCTGTATGATCGTACTGTATGCCTCTGCCGACGTCATCCGTCGCCGCTGTATGCTCGTACTGTATGCCTCTGCCGACGTCATCCGTCGCCGCTGTATGATCGTACTGTATGCCTCTGCCGACGTCATCCGTCGCCGCTGTATGCTCGTACTGTATGCCTCTGCCGACGTCATCCGTCGCCGCTGTATGATCGTACTGTATGCCTCTGCCGACGTCATCCGCCGCCGCTGTATGATCGTACTGTATGCCTCTGCCGACGTCATCCGCCGCCGCTGTATGCTCGTACTGTATGCCTCTGCCGACGTCATCCGCCGCCGCTGTATGATCGTACTGTATGCCTCTGCCGACGTCATCCGTCGCCGCTGTATGATCGTACTGTATGCCTCTGCCGACGTCATCCGCCGCCGCTGTATGATCGTTCTGTATGCCTCTGCCGACGTCATCCGCCGCCGCTGTATGATCGTACTGTATGCCTCTGCCGACGTCATCCGTCGCCGCTGTATGATCGTACTGTATGCCTCTGCCGACGTCATCCGCCGCCGCTGTATGATCGTACTGTATGCCTCTGCCGACGTCATCCGCCGCCGCTGTATGCTCGTACTGTATGCCTCTGCCGACGTCATCCGTCGCCGCTGTATGATCGTACTGTATGCCTCTGCCGACGTCATCCGCCGCCGCTGTATGATCGTACTGTATGCCTCTGCCGACGTCATCCGCCGCCGCTGTATGATCGTACTGTATGCCTCTGCCGACGTCATCCGCCGCCGCTGTATGATCGTACTGTATGCCTCTGCCGACGTCATCCGCCGCCGCTGTATGATCGTGCTGTATGCCTCTGCCGACGTCATCCGCCGCCGCTGTATGATCGTACTGTATGCCTCTGCCGACGTCATCCGCCGCCGCTGTATGATCGTACTGTATGCCTCTGCCGACGTCATCCGCCGCCGCTGTATGATCGTACTGTATGCCTCTGCCGACGTCATCCGCCGCCGCTGTATGATCGTACTGTATGCCTCTGCCGACGTCATCCGTCGCCGCTGTATGATCGTACTGTATGCCTCTGCCGACGTCATCCGCCGCCGCTGTATGATCGTACTGTATGCCTCTGCCGACGTCATGCGCCGCCGCTGTATGATCGTACTGTATGCCTCTGCCGACGTCATCCGCCGCCGCTGTATGATCGTGCTGTATGCCTCTGCCGACGTCATCCGCCGCCGCTGTGTGATCGTACTGTATGCCTCTGCCGACGTCATCCGTCGCCGCTGTATGATCGTGCTGTATGCCTCTGCCGACGTCATCCGCCGCCGCTGTGTGATCGTACTGTATGCCTCTACCGACGTCATCCGCCGCCGCTGTATGATCGTGCTGTATGCCTCTGCCGACGTCATCCGCCGCCGCTGTATGATCGTACTGTATGCCTCTGCCGACGTCATCCGCCGCCGCTGTATGATCGTACTGTATGCCTCTGCCGACGTCATCCGTCGCCGCTGTATGATCGTACTGTATGCCTCTGCGACATCATCCGCCGCCGCTGTATGATCGTACTGTATGCCTCTGCCGACGTCATCCGTCGCCGCTGTATGATCGTACTGTATGCCTCTGCCGACGTCATCCGTCGCCGCTGTATGATCGTACTGTATGCCTCTGCCGACGTCATCCGCCGCCGCTGTATGATCGTACTGTATGCCTCTGCCGACGTCATCCGCCGCGCTGTATGATCGTACTGTATGCCTCTGCCGACGTCATCCGCCGCGCTGTATGATCGTACTGTATGCCTCTCGCCGACGTTATCCGTCGCCGCTGTATGATCGTACTGTATGCCTCTGCCGACGTCATCCGTCGCCGCTGTATGATCGCACTGTATGCCTCTGCCGACGTCATCCGTCGCCGCTGTATGATCGTACTGTATGCCTCTGCCGACGTCATCCGTCGCCGCTGTATGATCGTACTGTATGCCTCTGCCGACGTCATCCGCCGCCGCTGTATGATCGTACTGTATGCCTCTGCCGACGTCATCCGCCGCCGCTGTATGATCGTACTGTATGCCTCTGCCGACGTCATCCGCCGCCGCTGTATGATCGTACTGTATGCCTCTGCCGACGTCATCCGTCGCCGCTGTATGATCGTACTGTATGCCTCTGCCGACGTCATCCGTCGCCGCTGTATGATCGTACTGTATGCCTCTGCCGACCGTCATCCGCCGCCACTGTTATGCTCGTACTGTATGCCTCTGCCGACGTCATCCGTCGTCGCTGTATGATCTTACTGTATGCCTCTGCCGACGTCATCCGTCGCCGCTGTATGATCGTACTGTATGCCTCTGCCGACGTCATCCGCCGCCGCTGTATGATCGTACTGTATGCCTCTGCCGACGTCATCCGCCGCCACTGTATGATCGTACTGTATGCCTCTGCCGACGTCATCCGCCGCCGCTGTATGATCGTACTGTATGCCTCTGCCGAAGTCATCCGCCGCACTGTATGCTCGTACTGTATGCCTCTGCCGACGTCATCCGTCGCCGCTGTATGATCGTACTGTATGCCTCTGCCGACGGTCATCCGCCGCCGCTGTATGATCGTACTGTATGCCTCTGCCGACGTCATCCGCCGCCACTGTATGCTCGTACTGTATGCCTCTGCCGACGTCATCCGTCATCGCTGTATGATCGTACTGTATGCCTCTGCCGACGTCATCCGCTGCCGCTGTATGATCGTACTGTATGCCTCTGCCGACGTCATCCGCCGCCGCTGTATGATCGTACTGTATGCCTTTGCCGACGTCATCCGTCGCCGCTGTATGCTCGTACTGTATGCTCTGCCGACGTCATCCGCCGCCACTGTATGCTCGTACTGTATGCCTCTGCCGACGTCATCCGCCGCCGCTGTGTGATCGTACTGTATGCCTCTGCCGATGTCATCCGCCGCCGCTGTATGATCGTACTGTATGCCTCTGCCGACGTCATCCGTTGCCGCTGTATGATCGTACTGTATGCCTCTGCCGACGTCATCCGTCGCCGCTGTATGATCGTACTGTATCCCTCTGCCGACGTCATCCGTCGCCGCTGTATGATCGTACTGTATGCCTCTGCCGACGTCATCCGTCGCCGCTGTATGATCGTACTGTATGCCTCTGCCGACGTCATCCGCCGCCGCTGTATGATCGTACTGTATGCCTCTGCCGACGTCATCCGTCGCCGCTGTATGATCGTACTGTATGCCTCTGCCGACGTCATCCGCCGCCGCTGTATGATCGTACTGTATGCCTCTGCCGACGTCATCCGCCGCCGCTGTATGATCGTACTGTATGCCTCTGCCGACGCCATCCGTCGCCGCTGTATGCTCGTGCTGTATGCCTCTGCCGACGTCATCCGCCGCCGCTGTATGATCGTACTGTATGCCTCTGCCGACGTCATCGTCGCCGCTGTATGATCGTACTGTATGCCTCTGCCGACGTCATCCGCCGCCGCTGTATGATCATACTGTATGCCTCTGCCGACGTCATCCGTCGCCGCTGTATGATCGTACTGTATGCCTCTGCCGACGTCATCCGCCGCCGCTGTATGATCGTACTGTATGCCCCTGCCGACGTCATCCGCCGCCGCTGTATGACCGTACTGTATGCCTCTGCCGATGTCATCCGCCGCCGCTGTATGATCGTACTGTATGCCTCTGCCGACGTCATCCGCCGCCGCTGTATGATCGTACTGTATGCCTCTGCCGACGTCATCCGCCGCCGCTGTATGATCGTACTGTATGCCTCTGCCGACGGTCATCCGCCGCCGCTGTGTGATCGTACTGTATGCCTCTGCCGACGTCATCGCCGCCGCTGTATGATCGTACTGTATGCCTCTGCTGACGTCATCCGCCGCCGCTGTATGATCGTACTGTATGCCTCTGTCGACGTCATCCGTCGCCGCTGTATGATCGTACTGTATGCCTCTGCCGACGTCATCCGCCGCCGCTGTGTGATCGTACTGTATGCCTCTGCCGACGTCATCCGCCGCCGCTGTATGATCGTACTGTATGCCTCTGCGACGTCATCCGTCGCCGCTGTATGATCGTACTGTATGCCTCTGCCGACGTCATCCGTCGCCGCTGTATGATCGTACTGTATGCCTCTGCCGACGTCATCCGTCGCCGCTGTATGATCGTACTGTATGCCTCTGCCGACGTCATCCGCCGCCACTGTATGATCGTACTGTATGCCTCTGCCGACGTCATCCGCCGCCGCTGTGTGATCGTACTGTATGCCTCTGCCGACGTCATCCGTCGCCGCTGTATGATCGTACTGTATGCCTCTGCCGACGTCATCCGCCGCCGCTGTATGATCGTACTGTATGCCTCTGCCGACGTCATCCGCCGCCGCTGTATGATCGTACTGTATGCCTCTGCCGACGTCATCCGCCGCCGCTGTATGATCGTACTGTATGCCTCTGCCGACGTCATCCGCCGCCGCTGTATGATCGTACTGTATGCCTCTGCCGACGTCATCCGTCGCCGCTGTATGATCGTACTGTATGCCTCTGCCGACGTCATCCGCCGCCGCTGTATGATCGTACTGTATGCCTCTGCCGACGTCATCCGCCGCCGCTGTATGATCGTACTGTATGCCTCTGCCGACGTCATCCGTCGCCGCTGTATGATCGTACTGTATGCCTCTGCCGACGTCATCCGCCGCCGCTGTATGATCGTACTGTATGCCTCTGCCGACGTCATCCGTCGCCGCTGTATGATCGTACTGTATGCCTCTGCCGACGTCATCCGCCGCCGCTGTATGATCGTACTGTATGCCTCTGCCGACGTCATCCGCCGCCGCTGTATGATCGTACTGTATGCCTCTGCCGACGTCATCCGTCGCCGCTGTATGATCGTAGTGTATGCCTCTGCCGATGTCATCCGTCGCCGCTGTATGCTCGTACTGTATGCCTCTGCCGACGTCATCCGTCGCCGCTGTATGATCGTACTGTATGCCTCTGCCGACGTCATCCGTCGCCGCTGTATGCTCGTACTGTATGCCTCTGCCGACGTCATCCGTCGCCGCTGTATGATCGTACTGTATGCCTCTGCCCATGTCATCCGCCGCCGCTGTATGATCGTACTGTATGCCTCTGCCGACGTCATCCGCCGCCGCTGTATGATCGTACTGTATGCCTCTGCCGACGTCATCCGCCGCCGCTGTATGATCGTACTGTATGCCTCTGCCGACGTCATCAGCCGCCGCTGTATGATCGTACTGTATGCCTCTGCCGACGTCATCCGCCGCCGCTGTATGATCGTACTGTATGCCTCTGCCGACGTCATCCGTCGCCGCTGTATGATCGTACTGTATGCCTCTGCCGACGTCATCCGCCGCCGCTGTATGATCGTACTGTATGCCTCTGCCGACGTCATCCGCCGCCGCTGTATGATCGTACTGTATGCCTCTGCCGACGTCATCCGCCGCCGCTGTATGATCGTACTGTATGCCTCTGCCGACGTCATCCGCCGCCGCTGTATGATCGTGCTGTATGCCTCTGCCGACGTCATCCGCCGCCGCTGTATGATCGTACTGTATGCCTCTGCCGACGTCATCCGCCGCCGCTGTATGATCGTACTGTATGCCTCTGCCGACGTCATCCGCCGCCGCTGTATGATCGTACTGTATGCCTCTGCCGACGTCATCCGCCGCCGCTGTATGATCGTACTGTATGCCTCTGCCGACGTCATCCGTCGCCGCTGTATGATCGTACTGTATGCCTCTGCCGACGTCATCCGCCGCCGCTGTATGATCGTACTGTATGCCTCTGCCGACGTCATGCGCCGCCGCTGTATGATCGTACTGTATGCCTCTGCCGACGTCATCCGCCGCCGCTGTATGATCGTGCTGTATGCCTCTGCCGACGTCATCCGCCGCCGCTTTGTGATCGTACTGTATGCCTCTGCCGACGTCATCCGTCGCCGCTGTATGATCGTGCTGTATGCCTCTGCCGACGTCATCCGCCGCCGCTGTGTGATCGTACTGTATGCCTCTACCGACGTCATCCGTCGCCGCTGTATGCTCGTACTGTATGCCTCTGCCGACGTCATCCGCCGCCACTGTATGCTCGTACTGTATGCCTCTGCCGACGTCATCCGCCGCCGCTGTGTGATCGTACTGTATGCCTCTGCCGACGTCATCCGCCGCCACTGTATGCTCGTACTGTGTGCCTCTGCCGATGTCATCCGTCGCCGCTGTATGATCGTACTGTATGCCTCTGCCGATGTCATCCGTCGGCACTGTATGCTCGTACTGTATGCCTCTGCCGACGTCATCCGCCGCCGCTGTGTGATCGTACTGTATGCCTCTGCCGACGTCATCCGCCGCCACTGTATGCTCGTACTGTATGCCTCTGCCGACGTCATCCGCCGCTGCTGTATGATCGTACTGTATGCCTCTGCCGACGTCATCCGCCGCCGCTGTATGATCGTACTGTATGCCTCTGCCGACGTCATCCGCCGCCGCTGTGTGATCGTACTGTATGCCTCTGCCGACGTCATCCGCCGCCGCTGTATGATCGTACTGTATGCCTCTGCCGACGTCATCCGTCGCCGCTGTATGATCGTACTGTATGCCTCTGCCGACGTCATCCGCCGCCGCTGTATGATCGTACTGTATGCCTCTGCCGACGTCATCCGCCGCCGCTGTATGATCGTACTGTATGCCTCTGCCGACGTCATCCGCCGCCCCTGTATGCTCGTACTGTATGCCTCTGCCGACGTCATCCGTCGCCGCTGTATGATCGTACTGTATGCCTCTGCCGATGTCATCCGCCGCCGCTGTATGATCGTACTGTATGCCTCTGCCGACGTCATCCGTTGCCGCTGTATGATCGTACTGTATGCCTCTGCCGACGTCATCCGCCGCCGCTGTATGATCGTACTGTATGCCTCTGCCGACGTCATCCGCCGCCGCTGTATGATCGTACTGTATGCCTCTGCCGACGTCATCCGCCGCCGCTGTATGACCGTACTGTATGCCTCTGCCGATGTCATCCGCCGCCGCTGTATGATCGTACTGTATGCCTCTGCCGACGTCATCCGCCGCCGCTGTATGCTCGTACTGTATGCCTCTGCCGACGTCATCCGTCGCCGCTGTATGATCGTACTGTATGCCTCTGCCGACGTCATCCGCCGCCGCTGTATGATCGTACTGTATGCCTCTGCCGACGTCATCCGTCGCCGCTGTATGATCGTACTGTATGCCTCTGCCGACGTCATCCGCCGCCGCTGTATGATCGTACTGTATGCCTCTGCCGACGTCATCCGTCGCCGCTGTATGATCGTACTGTATGCCTCTGCCGACGTCATCCGTCGCCACTGTATGATCGTACTGTATGCCTCTGCCGACGTCATCCGTCGCCGCTGTATGATTGTACTGCATGCCTCTGCCGACGTCATCCGTCGCCACTGTATGATCGTACTGTATGCCTCTGCCGACGTCATCCGTCGCCACTGTATGATCGTACTGTATGCCTCTGCCGACGTCATCCGCCGCCGCTGTATGATCGTACTGTATGCCTCTGCCGACGTCATCCGCCGCCGCTGTATGATCGTACTGTATGCCTCTGCCGACGTCATCCGTCGCCGCTGTATGATCGTACTGTATGCCTCTGCCGACGTCATCCGCCGCCGCTGTATGATCGTACTGTATGCCTCTGCCGACGTCATCCGTCGCCGCTGTATGATCGTACTGTATGCCTCTGCCGACGTCATCCATCGCCGCTGTATGATCGTACTGTATGCCTCTGCCGACGTCATCCGCCGCCGCTGTATGATCGTACTGTATGCCTCTGCCGACGTCATCCGTCGCCGCTGTATGATCGTATTGTATGCCCCTGCCGACGTCATCCGTCGCCGCTGTATGATCGTACTGTATGCCTCTGCCGACGTCATCCGCCGCCGCTGTATGATCGTGCTGTATGCCTCTGCCGACGTCATCCGCCGCCACTGTATGCTCGTACTGTATGCCTCTGCCGACGTCATCCGCCGCCGCTGTATGATCGTACTGTATGCCTCTGCCGACGTCATCCGCCGCCGCTGTATGATCGTACTGTATGCCTCTGCCGACGTCATCCGCCGCCGCTGTATGATCGTACTGTATGCCTCTGCCGACGTCATCCGCCGCCGCTGTATGACCGTACTGTATGCCTCTGCCGACGTCCGCATTGCACGCTATCATCGGATGGCTGCGACGCTACCCACGTACTCCTCCTGTGCACCGCCCGCCCTCTACGGACTCCCACACAATCGGCGACTCTGTACCGTGCTGCATGACTGTTTGCACGCTCTGGGCACATTTGTTTACCGTGCACTTTGCAGAGCTCTTAGTGCATTGTGCCTAGACGTGACCTGGGATTAGAGACGAAGATGGCTGCCGAAAAGTATGGCCGGCACTAACAATATTTCCCTTTCAAGCGATTGGATATCTACTCCGCGTGCATTGGAGTGCTTGTTTACTGTTTCTGAAAATAGCCCTGCCAGACTGGTCGGTCTTGATGTCAGTATTTTGATCTCAGCATTCCTGCAGACGTTGCTCTGCACGGCGATGTTTACCGAACGCTATCGGCAGCTCTGTAAACACTGACGGTGCTGCCAGACCGCCGAACACTCGGCAGCACTGAGCCGTGCTGCTTCAGACATAGTTCAGCCGTAATCGTGTACAGTATATGTTTGTGTACACTCCACCACCGGCTCAGTCAACATCGAGGTCAAATGGGATTAGAATGCAATTTTGGGAATATCTCTAATGATGTTGAAGATTTGGGTTTATGAGTGCAACGACTGCTGAGGTTTTTTCCCCGCCATAAGCGTAGGAACAGGGGGCCGAGAGGCCCACCAGCACCCACTGTTTTTTTCTCTTCTAAAATATGTTTGCTTGTAAAATCAGGAAAACCTAACGAGAACGAGGTACGCCAAGACGAGAAGAACTTAAATATGCAAATAAATTGTACGTAGGGAGATTGGGGTTCTCTCTAAACAGGATCAAAGTTTCAGCGATTCCCGACTAAAGGGTCACCTTGAAAGTTGTCTTGAAATTTGGCTATACAGCGTATTTCGAGCGGAAAAAACGAATATGACATTGTTTGGACGACAGATGGATATCCGTCGAAAAATGGGCGTATTTCTCTTTTCTCCTTCATGGCCATAACACACTTCATGACAATTATGACGTCATGCATATGGTAGCTTGGATATGGAAACTATTGCACACAATAACAACGGACTTTAGTCTTTAGGCATATATACGCAGGCTGCTTGTAACGTAAACAACCGTTTTGAAGACCCGAAACAGAGTCCTGTGCAAGGGGTCTGCGGCCGCTGCGGCTCCCGCGGCCAAAAAGGCGGGGCCTAATTTTAACAACTTGAACACTTTTGCGGACGCTGATGGCGTCCGATAGATGGCGCGTGTAACGGTCGCAGCGAATAGTCAATTTCATGGAAACCCTGAATGTTTGCCAAAGCCACTCAACTACATGAACATCTACGAGTCATTGCGAGTTGTTATTCTTGGTCAAACAACCACCAGTGAGCTGCGATATCAACAAAACATTGCGCAACTGTTGTCGGACGCGCGCCATTTATGTCGAAGTTGTTTTGCGGTTGCTCCCGAGCAACCACGAGAGCCGCAGAAAGTATGACGTCACACCTCCGGACCCAGTTCTCTGTGATTGGCGGATGATTTAGCTCCGCCCTTTTGGCCGCAGGAGCCGCGGGGGCCGCAACGACTTGAACAGCACTCAGGTTTCGGGGAAATGAAACTTCTTCTTCTAAAAGGGGCCTACTAGTCCTGTGTCGAAATTACTTAGCGTAGCGAGGTAATTTTTTCACCACGACCCGTTTTTCTATCTGCTCTACAACTCTGTTATCTCAATTCAAAACCCCATGTTAAAGGGCTATTCCCTTAAACCCTATTTGTAACAGGGGGGGGGGGGGGGGTGGGGGGGGGGGAGGGGGTCCACCCCCCTCAGGTTTTTCGCAGATATCTCCAGAACGGCTGGGAGCAGGCCCATTCAATTTTTGGACTTTTCCCAAAATATATTTCCACATATGGAGCAAAATTTTGAGTTCTTAACCTGAACAGAGGCGGTTCCAGGGCACGGTTTTGGGAGGGTTCTGCGATGACATTTGGCGATAATATGGAAATGCGATCTTCACGGTTTCTTCCTAACTGCATCAAGTATGAAGGAGTTACATCGGTTTACGGTGATTGAAACAAGTGCAAATTAGTTGGTGTTAATGAACTATCATACAAATTGCATGACAGAGGCGGTTTCAGGGACTTGAAAAGGGGAGGTTTCCAGGAAGTATGCAACGCTTGGCGGGCAGTCAATAGAGCGTTGCAAGGGGCATTTATAGCTATCAAGATGTTAAAGATAGCTTCTCCTATTATTTGCATAATTTATTATATATAAAGTTGCAGGGGCGTGTTCAGGCAAATCAAAAGAGGGGTGACAGGCATGGTGACGATATGCCAGCGATTACGGCGCAATAGACGGTTAGTTTATAATGATATATGCACATATGAGGCCAGTACACTGCATTTTTTTTGGAGTAAATGGAGGGGACAAATCGACCACCCCCAGTTTACGCCTTAACAAGAACCTGAATGCTCTCTCACTGAATACTAACGCCCTTTTCACCCCTAAGAACATATCCCCAATATCTCCTAATAACACCCTCCTTACCCACGTCACACTCCCTCATTCAAGGCCATGGGTGAGGTTACCTCTCCTATTCCCCTTCTTTACCTCCCTTATACCCCTTCCATGTCTAAAAAACAGCTGATTGTTTTGAAATGAGCCACCTTCATACCCACCTTTTATCACAGCAATATCTCTTGATTACCACCTGTACCGCCATCTTATAGCCCACATACCGTTCAAACATCTCCTAAATACTCTTCGTTGACGTCCTTAAGATCCTGTTGTTACCACCCTTGTTCCTCATCCATGCCCCGCAATATCTGATATATATATATATATATATATATATATATATATATATATATATATATATATATATATATATATATATATATATATATATATATATGTCTCCCTGTTACCACCATCCTTCCATCGCCGTATCCTCTTTTGCACCTCCAGCTTACCACCGATAAACCTCTTTTTCGTCTTATTTGTATATTTATTTATGTTACGTGTTTGGACCATCCACACACAATGGGACTGGTCTTAGTCCAGTGCCACGACTACGAGACATACAACAGTTCATTTGATAAACAGGGAGTTGGCATTCACACTCAGGAGACGTACTGGATAAATCGATGGTGTTACAAACTACAAAACTAAGCATTGACAGATTGTATATAAATAGACATAAAAATCCAATTTTAGATCACGAAATTTTGGATACTAGCAGCAGAGGTAGGTTATTATGCATTTTCTTCACCCTCATATTGAGTGACTTGCACACGCCTATGATTTTTGAATTTTCAAAAGTCATCACCATATATCAATCTCTATCGATCCTCATTAGCTGCGTTAAAATCAGTTGATAAACATGACAGCTGTGTTGGATTACAAATATCTCTAATATTTGCAGTTTTTGCCCCCTGTTGCCCCCTTATAAAAAAACGTTTTTTTTTTTTAGAAACGTAGATCGTGTTGAGGGGAATCATACGCCGTTTATTTTTGAAAATCGGACGGGTGGATCTCGAGATCTCTGGGGGGGGGGGGGGGGGATCCGCCCTCCCCCTGCTACAAATAGGGGTAGCCAGGAGTCTGTTACAAATAAGGTTAAGTTGCTACGACCCTTTTTTCGCGCCCATCGTAAACACATTTCAAGCGTCCAAATTGCTGACCACAAAGAATGCCAACATTCCGTGGAAGCTATATGTAACATAATGTTGTTATGACATAAAATATGTGGCGCACTTCCTGCATTGTGTAGTACAACATGTTGGCTGTGTTTTCAACTCTGGTCCAGTGCAGACGTTAAGACCCCGTCCTGGCTCGTGAAGCCAACCCCCCCCCCCCCCTCCCCCCGGCGCAGTCCAGCCAGCAGGCAGCGCGGGGCGCGGTCGGCGCCTGGTACGCCCGTGTTACTATCGCTGGCGAGGCGGGACAGGGCGGTGACCCTGGCCAGTCCCACTCCGTCGTCGGCCGCGGCGGGTGCGTGCTGGAGGTGCAAATTGTCCGGCAGTCGACGCCCCTGACGACGCTCCTGGCCACGTGGTGTCTTGTGGAGACCGCGCACTATACGGATTGTGTGTTTTAGGGGTTATTTATTTTGCACTCAGAATTAAACGACAAACGTGCGTCTGGTCTAGTGTATTGACGAGGGCGATCGTGTGCGGACTTGGATTTCTTCTGGCTGAGGAGTTTCACCTCTAGTGCGTGCCGGTCCATCGGTGACCCACATTCGTTGTGAAGTGAGATTCTGTCGGGGAGGGAAGGGGCGGCAGAGGGTGGGAGGACAGCGGTCCAGGGCGGTACCCCGAGTGAGAGGAGGCGAGGACGTGTCGGCAGCGTGGGCTAGAGAGAGAGAAACGAGACGTGTGGGAAGCGTGGGGCAGAGAGAAACGAGACGTGTGGGAAGCGTGGGGCAGACGAGTGTCCTCAGTCGACTGCGGGCAGGACTCGGCGCACCAGGTGAGACGGATCCTGCTCAGATGGGGACGGCTGCAGGGATTCGGCGTTTTTTTTGCTGGAGTCATTGGTCACATTTGTAAAGCTTAACGTCACTTTTAGACGTTAAAATCAAGCTTAAGGAGCTCATGAGCTGTTAAAAATTGCTTATTATTTGGTAATAAGCTAGGCAAGTTATGCTGTTATTTGTAAGTAAAAATAGCTGACAATGGAATTGCACATGTTTTTGCACATTTTAGCTGTTTACGTCCTATGATATTAGTTTCTCTAGAAATGAGTTCATCTTGTACGTAAATAATCGATAACTGCTTCGCACGCATATGACAAACTCACCTTCGTCATGGTTACACGGAGACATATTTTATCTGCAAGAATATTTTTACTTTTGTAAGATAAAAAATAAAAAGACGATGGTATTCGTGTTTCATCCGCTTTGCAATGACTTAGTGCATAGTCATCCGCTCCGTTCCTCTACCTAGTACTTATTTTAGTAAATAAACATCGTACATGCCGCAGATTCACTGGATATTATGAAGCCGTTCTATCTGCCGCTTTTCCCGAAATGTGCATTTAGCCGTGTAGTGTAAGCCGAACATGGCATCGGTGAACAGCCATGGTGCGACCTCGCTGCACATTCCACCGATAGCCTGCACGTGCCTGCTCCCGAACGTCGCAGCTGTGGCCTGTGGGAGGCGTGATCTACAGGCTTTGCTGGGCGTCCAGTGCGCACGGTTGTCTCGACTGCTTCTGAATCCATTTGCTTATTTAACGGGAAGTAGTTGGCCGAAACAACATCCTGCAGTCTAGAGCCACTCACTCATCTACGTCGCTGTGCTTGCATGCTCCCTCTCAGACTCCACTTCTGGCTAAGGCATCGATGGATGATGGATAGGCCTTTGTCAGACCAAATAAACCCGCCGTTGCTAATGCGGCATCCCAAACGCCACTGTAACATTCGGTACCATCAACTCGATGGATTCATTCGTCTTTTGCTGTAGATGTGTCGGATGTTTTGTTTGGTGTTCATTTCTCACATACATACATGCATACATGCATGCATGCATACATACATACATACATACATACATACATACATACATACATACATACATACATACATACATACATACATACATACATGCATACATACATACATACATACATACATACATACATACATACATACATACATACATACATACATACATACATACATACATACATACATACATACATACATACATACATACATACATATATTTCCCATACATGTATTGTACTCCTTTATGCAAATTTGAATGGCTACAAGAGAAAAATACGTTTTTTTAAATTTGCTGCCGCGTTGGTCTGCGATCGAGCGGTTTGAGCATGTGCCAACCAAGCATGCTCTATTTTTGGAAACTATTATCCATTAAGTCCATTAAGAGTTCATTAAAGAAAGTTAATTAAGTCTATTAAGAGTCCATGAAGAAAAGTATAATAAAGGAAATAGTTCACCTTCGAAATTTTTACCCAACACGATTTGATTACATTGTTTAATACAATTTATTTTGATATTGTCAAAAATGGCCTTATATCGCGCCGATTCAGGACAGCAGGCCGTAAATTTGTATTGTTTATCTATATGCATGCTTATCTATATGCATGCTCTCTGAGTCAGAGTCCTGACGTCACGCGCATGTAACAAATGGTTCAGCCAATCAGATCCGAAAGTAGTCGCGTAAAGATAGACTCGCATTGGAGATGTGCCAACCGGCGGCCGGCGATTCGCTTACTAGCACCAGCTGCAAGCTGATTGGCTGATGGTATAGCCTCTGCCCGGGCTAGAATCAGTACAACATTCTTTCGCCAGCACCGCATTCCTTCGCCAAAAACTCAAATATATTCGGCTGGAGAGTCTTCATTCAAGACAACTTGCAGATAGGGGTTTCCCAACACGGGCTACAAAACTGCTATCTCAGTTTAAAACTAATGTTGAAGGTGAACTATTTCCTTTAAGAGACTTTGGCTTCGATTTTACAGGAAACACATGACGACATTTTTTTTAGAGATTCTTTTAAACATCGTCAGCCTTCTTCTTTATGTGAATGCCATGACATGGCTATGGACAGCGCACACGTCACCTAATGCCGGAATGTCACACATGCACTACATAAGCGTGCCGAGACCGACCCCCGGCCGTGACAAGAGTCCGATCAATGGGGAGCGGGAGGGGAGGGGGGGGGGGGGGGGGTGTCCGATCAATGTGGGAGCAGGGGGGGGGGGGGGGGGGGGGGCACGCCACTGACAGACAGGGCGGCGGACACTGCCACGACCGGCGGCGGTGGGACAGTGCGAGGCCATCACGTATTGACCCCTCAGGCTGCCGAGATATATGACCCGCCTCCGGCTGCCGAGACTCAATATGACATATATGTGGTGGACACCTGTGCAGTGTGCATGGTGATATTTAACCAACACCGCAACACCGTCTGTTTGGGGATGATACTAAATTAATTTATATCGGTATTGTTGCAATGTTTGATTCAATATACTTGCTCAAGTCTGTTAGTTGCTTTACCCACTCAAGCTCAGTTGCCTGGAACCTAACTTCCCTTTGATAAACTTAAAAGGAACAGTTCACCATGTCAATGGGGATTTTAGTTGATTTAACCAATGAACCAAGCAGTTCTCCATGCTCGAAAATTGACTTGAGAAGCTTTCACATCTTCATAGAAATCCATAATTAATTAAAATCGGCTTACCGGAGTCCCAGAAGTCGGAACGAGTATAGTATCCGTCGTGTCTCCCATCGCTGATTGGCTGAGTTCACGTATGATTATGACGTATGGCTTGAGTAATAAGTATTATACACATTGAAATATATAGCGCTGGACAAGAACATGCTGTTTTTAGTACCTTATTCTCTTCATTGCACGAATGAACTTTGAGAGCTATATCGTGATAACCATCTATAAACACTTTTCTCGGCAACATTCTTAGTGGAATTATACGTCACGCACGTGGAGATGTTGTCATGATGACATTGCGTACTTCTTTGCAATCTAATTTCGCATTAATTCACTCCATTCAGAGGATAAATCTGAATTTTGGTATGTGAATTGTCCATGCTCAGTTCTCACATATATTCCGGTTTTTCTAACATCTTTGAAAATTTTGATTTTGTGGGGGGTTTTAAAAAAAATCATTTTTATTTTATTTTAGGGGTCAAAAACCCAAAATTGTGAAAATCCGAGATTGCAATTTTAAAGAGAATGCCATCTCGTATCTTTGGTGATTTTTTTTCAGCATCATCTGGTTCCAATCTGAATTGGAACCAAATAACTGACATAATTTGTTTTTTTCCGCGTTCATATATATATTTTCATGGCTTAGTAGTAACATGATAATTCATTTCTAGCTTCTGTCAATCATTTCTGAACTTTTTTTTGTTTTTTTTAGGTGAATAGTTTCTTTTAAGAGGAATTGTATTGACATTATGTCGCCAGCTTCTGCCGCTGAAGCTGGCGAAGCTGTCTGTCGCCGCCAGCTATGCCAGCTTCATGGACGGCAAACCAATCATTATTGTATCTACTAACTAGATTATACTGCTCCCGCTTCGTACCGTGTCTTCATCTTCTCAACCGCTCTTTCCGCGTCCCGCCACATTATCCATGGCCTAAATGTATTTTTATCGCTCTTCATTATCTCATATACTGAAATAAAAAATGACACCCCAGACGGGGTAGTGTAGGTACCTGTCGATAACCACACCTTAGCAATTTAGCAGTGTTCCTGAGCAATTTTAAAATGGGTTGTCCAGCGTACACTCCAGGGAGGTGTCAAGGAAAAATGTAGAGTCGCGGATGAATTTAGGGGTGTCAATACCGGGTTTAATACACCCGCTTTGGCCTAGAATGACACCTCTTTGAGGAGTTATAAACCCCTAATTTTGCGCCCCGAATCCCCGGCGAGGTGTCAGATCCCAAATTGGAGGGTCGCACAAAAAACTGAGCACCCCAGAATCTGGCCAGTAACACCACCATATTTTGTTTGACTCGACATATAGGCAAGGCAAGAAAGGGTCGGACCTGGGCATGGCTCGAATCTAGTCTTGTGTCGCACCATTCTAAACAGAATTAATGGGGCCACTATTGACCAGCGTGGCGATGGCTCACTCAACCTGGGATGGGAGCAGCATAAATGGTCGTTTCCGCTCACAAGATACCGAAACTGGGCGCGATAATTGTCCTCGGTTGTGTGTATTGACAAACAACACATGCATTCCGAGGCATTCCGATTGCCCCGAGGGGTACACCTGGCACGTGCACAGGGTATCCCGTTGCGCACCGTTTTGCCATATCAGGCGAACTACGCCTGCTAGAGCGCTACAATTTGGTACAGTGGTACATGTACACACATCATGGTCATTGCAAGTTACTTTAACCGCATCGGGGTAAGGACCTGCACGTGCGCTATGTATCCCCTCATATGTAAGGGTATGTGTAAGGCGTTATTGTGGAAAATTGAACAGTTAACTTTTTTCCTTATTGTGCCCGTAGTCAGCCAATGATGTGTTCTAAACACCCTCAAGGTGGGTTAGCGATTTAAATCTTGTGACGGGCGCTAGGGCGAAAAATGTACTGCATTTTTATAAAACATAATTTTTCCGGAATGCAGGTTCACTGCATTTTTTGCTGTAGCGCCTGTCACCGGATTTCAATCTCAAACCCACTTTGTGGATGTTTCGCACACATCATTGGCTGGTTGTCACCAAACAAGGACAACATGTTAATGGTTCAGTTTTGCACAATATCGCCCTAAAGATAGCCTTACGGTGCCTATTGCATGGGAACCACTTTTGCACGCGCCACCGGTGACATGGCGTACCCATGGCGATGCTGGTGGCACTAAAGAGAGGCGTGACACTCATAATGTCTGTACCAAAAGTGCGTGGGCGCGGTGCTTGGCGTTGTCGAGATACTCCCTCACAGGTAAGGATTTTAAGAAAGTGAAGGATATTGACCACAACAAGCATTAGCCGTCCCACCGCATGCACCTTTTAACCTGTGCGGGTTAAACTTTGCATGCATATAGGTAACATAGTTACGTGTCACAGACACTTGTCTGTTTTGTGTTTGAGCCCTTTGTGTGGCCGCAAGATGAAACGAAAATAGGTCATTATAGCTAAAATATGTAAATACTGCAGTTTGCGCGTGCATGGCACGTGCATGAGGGAGGTCATGTGGGTTCTTGTTACATATGCCGAATGAAAGGGGTGTACCCCACAAATGTAAGGTGAAACTTTTGCTATCTACATCTGATGGCCAGAAGCGGCCAGTTTTCTTTCAACATGGCTTGTATCGCACCGTGAAAGCACATGCACTTTGCACCCCTGCATGCTGCTCCCATCCCAGGTTGGGTGAGCCATCGCGACGCTGGTCAATGGTGGCCCCATTAATTCTTTTTAGAATGGTGCGACACAAGACTGGATTTGAGCCATGTCCAGGTCCCCTATGTAAAATTGGATATCTTGCCTCGCCTAGTAGGTGTATTATTCCGGGAATCACCTGAATCCATAATATTGCTCATTTTTTTAAACATACTAAAATAACATCCTTTTAGGTGTCAATATGACTACACCAATCCGTGTATTTTCACACCATTGCGACGCGGCCACGCCACAGTAAATCACAATAACCAGGTGCAATACATGCAATAACTGCGTCTCCCACACCTGATGTGCCACGAGAGATAATCTGATACAGTCGAACGTATTGCTCAATTCTTTAGCAATCTAGTTCAACCGATACATGCGCGGGTTTGGTTTTTGGTTTGGTTAGGATAAGGCCGCTTCGGTCTACTTGGACTATTGCGCAGCCATGGGATGAAGGAGAAGGGGTAAAATGGGTCAAAACGGACGCCGACCGGGCGACCGCCCATGAACAGGCCCTTCCCCACAGCGCGAAGGAGAGCCCACGCCATGCAGACGGCCACCACTCCCGGGGGGGGGGGGGGCAGCTCGAGGCCACCACATGCCCGGTGGCCAGCGACCACCAGACCCGGGGTAACGTGGGCGTGACAAAGGATGGAGGACCGGCAGTCGGGAGGATCAAAAGGGATCTGACATGCGCGGACAGCAATCCACCATTTATTATAATTTGGGGGAGTTATGCCATGAAGTTTTACCATTGCGAGACACCTATGAACCCACTGCATCATTGCATGAAACCAAACCAGACAAACGTATCTCTATCTATTCCACCCTCATCTCAAATATGCACAAACATTATTATCCAACCAAGCAATTTAATGAAATCAATCATTTTCCTATCTCAAATATTAAATTACAGAATAGTGACATCTAGCGGCAAAAACAAAACTAGCATTTACTAGCGCCATCTATTCACACCCGCCAGTGGTGTCAGGGGCAATCCGTAAGGGGGTCGCTGACATCGTCAGCGACACCCCAAAATTCGATGCGGCCAATTTTGGGGAGTTTGCGAGGGTAACTCCAATAAAGAGAGTCGTGGTCGTTTTTCGGGTGTACATAAGCTAGATAAGGGGAATATAACTCCTTAAAGTGGTGTCATTCTTCATTCCTAACACCCGTAACACCCCAAAACAAGCCCATCGATCCCTGCTTTGGGTGTTGCGGGTGTTACACTTAAAGTAATGGGGTGTCATTTTTTCCCTCAGTGTAATGCTTTCTTGATCATGACATACATGCCATGCACCTTATGTACTTCACAGTCAAGAAGTGGTGAGGTTATGCAAGGTCAATTCTTTACAGACCACAAGGCCAATTGACAATACAGGTGACAATTCCGCAAATTGGAAAAAAATCCCAAGATTTGTTCCTATCAGGTTAAAGTTGATAAGCGCTCCAAGCTTTTAACGACCGGTACTTGCAAGTACTTGGTAACGAATTTCGGTCCCCACCAAAATCCGGTATTGCTTTTTGACGAAATGGTATGGAAAATATGTCTTACACTCTGTCTATTATGATTATGCGCCTTACTATCCTTAACAATTGGCAAACAATTAATACAAAAGTATCCAAATTAGCAGTTACTTTATGCACCCAACGACGGCCTAGTTAGTGGTTGCGACCCTCAATTTTTGAAAACAATTGTCATAATGGTTCATTTATTTTCAACATTAGGAGTTTTGTATAGTTGTGTCTCTGGCTGTACCATGCTTTAGCTTATCAATAAAAATAATCACCTTTTCCAAAACAATCAACAAACAATCGAAAAAGTAACAATGCAATCGGAAGTTCATTTATGCACCCAACGGCGGCCTATTTAGTGTCGGCGATTTGTTTCAGGGACATTGTCACAGTGCTTTCAAAGTAAAGAAAAGCGTCTATGTCACGCCAGATATAGAGAGGGATCATACCGTTCGTCACCATATATAAGTACATATATTACAATTTCCCAAATTTTAATTATCGAAAGATAAAAAGTTGTGATTTCACTTTTAAATTGAGACGCGATCAATTTGATACCATACATGTGTCATAAGATAATGCCGAAAAAATAAATTAAAAGGTAAATATTTCCCTTTAAGAAACCGGGCAGTGCATCGTTACCTGACACTGACACTGCATTTCATTTCACACTGACACTGACACTGACACTGCATTTCATTTGAATATGTATACTTAAAGGGAAATAATGACCTTTTGATTTTGTTAGCAACAATTTCTTAGGCTACCGTTATGTTTTTAAAATTATTTTATTTAAATTTAAGAATTAAATAAAATTATTCCCAAATTCAAAGTTGTAAGTTTGGAAAAAATACAAAACAAGTACCTTGTGTACTTCATGAAGGTCATTGACAAATTCGTCCTCCCCTACCATTGTTAACATCGAGTGCGGCATTTGTGGAGGCTCTGTGACATTTCCGATCAAACTGAGCGCTGCTCGGACACCCGCTAGTAGCGCTTTCGTTCTCCATGGCAACCAGGCGTCAGCCAATCAAAAGCCAGAAAGGGAACACGTTCTGGCTTTTCATTGGCTCACGCCTGGTTGCCATGGAGAACGAAAGCGCTACTAGCGTGCGTTCGAGCAGCGCTCTGATCCGTGAAGCAGTCCGTGGAGCATCCGTGATGCATGACTGACTATCAGTATAAGTCATGAATAACAACAACATGCAAACTATACCAACTCGAATAAAATAAGAGCGGAATGAATTGAACCCCAGGCAAGCTAGTATTCGCAAAGCACTCGGCACTGCGCCACAATAGCAAAGGTGAGGGAAATGCATATTGGATACAATATTATTACGTCACAAGTTTCTGAAGTGTCAACTTCTATGAAATACAGTGATAAAATATCTTTAATAATGATTAACAAGAAAATTCAAACTTAAAAACAATAATTTGAATAAGTCTTTAACTAGCTTTCAACTCGAAATCAGATATATTTTGCAATGCTACACAAGAATGGCACCAGTGACGTCATTAACAAAGCCTGCTACGGGACTTGGGTATACTAATCAGGAACAACTCGCCAAGTGCGCCGAGATGGTTAAGTGCGCCGAGAAGCATGACAATGACTTTGTAAACAAATTGCCGACGCTAAATGGGTCGCCGTCGATGTGCATCGATGAACTTCTGATTTAATTGCCAGTTTTGTGTTATTGTTCGTTAGTTTTTTGGGAAAAAATATTATTTTTCATGATAAAATAAAGCATAGTGTTATATACAGCCACAGACAAACTATACACAACTCCTAATGTTGAAAACAAATGAATCGATTTTCAAAAATTGAGGGTCGCAACCACTAACTATGCCGCGTTGATGTGCATCGATGAGCTTCCGATTTTATTGCCACTTTTTCCAATCGCTGTTAGTTTTAGAAGATCGTCGGGCATATAATCACAACAAGCAGAACGCACAATATATTTTCCACTCCATTGCGTAAAAAAAACAATACGGGAAAAGCCCGCAGTTTGATGAGGACCAAAAGTACTTGTCAAAAGGTCAGAAATAGTGCAAGTACCGGTCGTTAAAAGTGTGGAACGCTTATCAACTTTAACTTGAAATATCTTTCGGTAGGAAAGTTTTCATGCAAAATGTGATGAATTTGCAATATATTTTGATATTGTCTGGCGATTTCAAGTGCTAACTCCATTTTAGTGGAAAAAGGTCATTATTTACCTTTAATACATGCATGGGCGTCGGAAGCGTCCCCCAACATTTTCGGATTTTAGCATTACGCCTATGGGCGTTGAATGGAAAAAATCGACTTCAAAATACCTCCGTCCCCCCCCCCCCCCTAACTTTCGGAAGGTGGCGAGTGACGGCGACGCCCTTGCATACATGTACTGAGTGGGCGGGCAGGTGACTGCAACTTGGTGCTAGCTTATTTAAATACAATGTTATACTGTGCCGCAAGGTATAATTTATTGCGGTACAGTCTACCTACTTTCCAGAAACAACAATGAATATTTAATAAGGCATCTGGAGACTGCATCGTGGTGTTAGACGCATCGACAGAAGTGGTAGACTGCGCCGCACGTCCTAAAATATTGCGGCACAGCCTACTTATCTTATTTCCTCGGGGGCGGTAAATATTAAATTGTACTGTACCTATTTGTTGATGAGACATCGTTAGCTAGGTACTGATATCTTCAAGGCTAGAAGAATCATCTAATGATAATATGACTATAACTAACAATGTTACCTATATATTTAGACCAAAAAAAAAAGACGCTGCCTCACACACATATGACCACAGCAAAATGACCAGACGTGAGACTTACAAATGGCTGGCCCCTTGCAGTGACTAACAGAGTGTTTTGACTCCCGACAGGATACGCAGCAGTTGACGTGGTCGCACAGCGGGATATCAGCCGATCACGAGTGAATCCGTCGTCAGCTGACCACGGGTGATTCAGCGTCAGCTGATCACGGGTGATTCAGCGTCAGCTGACACCGGCAGCATCCCGCGTCCGCCAGGGACGACGACTGCGTGTCAGGTGAGTCGGGTCAGGTCTACTCGCATGGGGGGGGGGGGGGGGTCATGTCAGATCTATCCCGACCCGGGAGGTCAGGTTAGGACCATTCTCACCCTGGGGAGGTCAAGTCACGTCTACCCCTACTCGGGTAGGTCAAGTCGCGTCTTCCCCGACTCAGGGAGGTCAAGTCAGGTCAACCAGACCCGGATAGGTCAGGTCAGGTCTATCCCGACCCATGTGAAGTCAGGTCAGGTACCAGGTCAGGTCAGGTCTATCCCGACCTAAGGGGAGAATCTCTGATTAAAAACTGTGATTAGGGGACCGAGATTGTCTTTTAAGCGCTGGGATGATTGCAGGCTTTTCCGCTTTAGGTTATCGATATTTTATTTTATTTGTATTTATGTAATCAACAGCGAAGATAAAGGTCAGTGTATCATTCACAGGACCCGTTTGCTTGACTGTTTAACCAAAGAGGCTGAAGAGACCGAGCTCCAAGGCGTAGAGATAGAGATAGGTCGGTGTATCGCGAGATCTGTTTGAGTGACTGCTTTCCCAAAAGAGCTAATACAACAATGATCTGATAGTCAGTGCTCTGGGTCTGCCGGGAGGATGTAGACCGTAAAGTGTAGACCCACCAGTGCCCCCATGTGGAAAGTGTAGACCCACCAGTGCCCCCATGTGGAAAGTGTAGAACCACCAGTGCCCACATGTGGAAAGTGTAGACCCACCAGTGCCCCCATGTGGAAAGTTTAGACTCACCAGTGCCCCCATGTGGAAAGTGTAGACCCACCAGTGCCCCCATGTGGAAAGTTTAGACCCACCAGTGCCCCCATGTGGAATGTGTAGACCCACCAGTGCCCCATGTGGAAAGTGTAGACCCACCAGTGCCTCCATGTGGAAAGTTTAGACCCACCAGTGCCCCCATGTGGAAAGTGTAGAACCACCAGTGCCCACATGTGGAAAGTGTAGACCCACCAGTGCCCCCATGTGGAAAGTTTAGACCCACCAGTGCCCCCATGTGGAAAGTGTAGACCCACCAGTGCCCCCATGTGGAAAGTTTAGACCCACCAGTGCCCCCATGTGGAAAGTGTAGACCCACAAGTGCCCCCATGTGGAAAGTTTAGACCCACCAGTGCCCCCATGTGGAAAGTTTAGACCCACCAGTGCCCCCATGTGGAAAGTGTAGACCCACAAGTGCCCCCATGTCGAAAGAACTGGACGGTCCTGGGGATACATAACAAAATGGGATGCTGTCCCTTAGCACAGACGAAACAAGATGCGGTCATAGTAAACTAGTTAATGGAGGCATGCCAAAATGGCCTTCAGAACTTCTAGCTTCGTTTGAACTTTACTTCAAAGTAGGGATGAGCCAGTTGTGTTACGGGTACCTCGATCACTGGCAGACCACCTCCAGATTTTCCCACCCATCCGGGCTCAGAAAGCGATCTCTGGCACTGCAATGGTATAGACTAACAGTAGATGACTGTACGGGCTGCAGGCACGAGTGACGAGGGTGGAACAATTTTGGTCTGGTAGTAAATTGTAGCTGTGTGTCGAGTGCGCTGCTACTTATATATTTTCTATTGCGACCCGATTTTGTTCATAGTGTAGCCAAGTCGAGACTCGAGCTTTATGGAACCCATCTGCAATGTACGCGATTGAGCACGTGTTAAATTGCTCGTTAAATTGCGTTACATTCGATGGGAAACGGACACTGATAGCAATGCAGCCACAAATGCTTTAACTTTGCATCTCATTCACTGCACCTGATATCGCTGGGAATGTGTGCCTGTATGCCCATGAGAATGCCAGGAATGTGTGGACTGTGGAATGTGCGGAATTCGCTCGTTCCGGCCAGCTTTCCCGGCAATGTGCTGTTCCCAGTTCACAGCGTTGCCGGCTGGGTGCACCTATTGTGGACAACATTGCATGGCGCCGTGTGACGAGCCGGATCAGGACGTATGTGGCGCCGTGTGACGAGCCGGATCAGGACGTATGTGGCGCCGTGTACCGAGCCGGATCAGGACGTATGCGGCGCCGTGTGACGAGCCGGATCAGGACGTATGTGGCGCCGTGTGACGAGCCCTATCAGGACGTATGTGGCGCCGTGTGGCGAGCCCTATCAGGACGTATGTGGCGCCGTGTACCGAGCCGGATCAGGACGTATGCGGCGCCGTGTGGCGAGCCCTATCAGGACGTATGTGGCGCCGTGTGGCGAGCCCTATCAGGACGTATGTGGCGCCGTGTGGCGAGCCCTATCAGGACGTATGTGGCGCCGTGTACCGAGCCGGATCAGGACGTATGTGGCGCCGTGTGACGAGTCCTATCAGGACGTATGTGGCGCCGTGTACCGAGCCCTATCAGGACGTATGTGGCGCCGTGTACCGAGCCGGATCAGGACGTATGTGGCGCCGTGTACCGAGCCGGATCAGGACGTATGCGGCGCCGTGTGACGAGCCGGATCAGGACGTATGTGGCGCCGTGTGACGAGCCCTATCAGGACGTATGTGGCGCCGTGTGGCGAGCCCTATCAGGACGTATGTGGCGCCGTGTACCGAGCCGGATCAGGACGTATGCGGCGCCGTGTGGCGAGCCCTATCAGGACGTATGTGGCGCCGTGTACCGAGCCCTATCAGGACGTATGTGGCGCCGTGTGCCGAGCCGGATCAGGACGTATGTGGCGCCGTGGGGCGAGCCCTATCAGGACGTATGTGGCGCTGTGTGGCGAGCCCTATCAGGACGTATGTGGCGCCGTGTGGCGAGCCCTATCAGGACGTATGTGGCGCCGTGTGGCGAGCCCTATCAGGACGTATGTGGCGCCGTGTACCGAGCCGGATCAGGACGTATGTGGCGCCGTGTGGCGAGCCCTATCAGGACGTATGTGGCGCCGTGTGGCGAGCCCTATCAGGACGTATGTGGCGCCGTGTGGCGAGCCCTATCAGGACGTATGTGGCGCCGTGTACCGAGCCGGATCAGGACGTATGTGGCGCTGACGAGCCCTATCAGGACGTATGTGGCGCCGTGTGCCGGGCCGGACCAGGACGTATGTGGCGCTGACGAGCCCTATCAGGACGTATGTGGCGCCGTGTGCCGAGCCGGATCAGGACGTATGTGGCGCTGAGGTACCGAGCCGGACCAGGACGTATGTGGCGCTGATGTACCGGGCCGGACCAGGACGTATGTGGCGCTGACGAGCCCTATCAGGACGTATGTGGCGCTGATGTGCCGAGCCGGATCAGGACGTATGTGGCGCCGTGTGCCGAGCCGGATCAGGACGTATGTGGCGCCGTGTGCCGAGCCGGATCAGGGCGTATGTGGCGCCGTGTGCCGAGCCGGATCAGGACGTATGTGGCGCCGTGTGCCGAGCCCTATCAGGACTATGTGGCGCCGTGTGCCGAGCCGGATCAGGACGTATGTGGCGCCGTGTGCCGAGTCGGATCAGGACGTATGTGGCGCCGTGTGACGAGCCGGATCAGGGCGTATTTGGCGCCGTGTGCCGAGCCGGATCAGGACGTATGTGGCGCCGTGTGCCGAGCCCTATCAGGACGTATGTGGCGCCGTGTGCCGAGCCGGATCAGGACGTATGTGGCGCCGTGTGCCGAGCCGGATCAGGACGTATGTGGCGCCGTGTACCGAGCCGGATCAGGACGTATGTGGCGCCGTGTGCCGAGCCGGATCAGGACGTATGTGGCGCCGTTTGCCGAGCCCTATCAGGACGTATGTGGCGCCGTGTGCCGAGCCCTATCAGGACGTATGTGGCGCCGTGTGCCGAGCCCTATCAGGACGTATGTGGCGCCGTGTGGCGAGCCGGACCAGGACGTATGTGGCGCCGTGTGCCGAGCCCTATCAGGACGTATGTGGCGCCGTGTGGCGAACCCTATCAGGACGTATGTGGCGCCGTGTACCGAGCCCTATCAGGACGTATGTGGCGCCGTGTGGCGAGCCCTATCAGGACGTATGTGGCGCCGTGTGGCGAGCCCTATCAGGACGTATGTGGCGCCGTGTACCGAGCCGGATCAGGACGTATGTGGCGCCGTGTGCCGAGCCCTATCAGGACGTATGTGGCGCCGTGTGCCGAGCCGGATCAGGACGTATGTGGCGCTGACGAGCCCTATCAGGACGTATGTGGCGCCGTGTGCCGAGCCCTATCAGGACGTATGTGGCGCCGTGTACCGAGCCGGATCAGGACGTATGTGGCGCCGTGTGCCGAGCCCTATCAGGACGTATGTGGCGCCGTGTGCCGAGCCGGATCAGGACGTATGTGGCGCCGTGTGCCGAGCCCTATCAGGACGTATGTGGCGCCGTGTGGCGAGCCGGACCAGGACGTATGTGGCGCCGTGTGCCGAGCCCTATCAGGACGTATGTGGCGCCGTGTGCCGAGCCGGATCAGGACGTATGTGGCGCTGACGAGCCCTATCAGGACGTATGTGGCGCCGTGTGCCGAGCCCTATCAGGACGTATGTGGCGCCGTGTACCGAGCCGGATCAGGACGTATGTGGCGCCGTGTGCCGAGCCCTATCAGGACGTATGTGGCGCCGTGTGCCGAGCCGGATCAGGACGTATGTGGCGCCGTGTGCCGAGCCCTATCAGGACGTATGTGGCGCCGTGTGCCGAGCCCTATCAGGACGTATGTGGCGCCGTGTGGCGAGCCGGACCAGGACGTATGTGGCGCCGTGTACCGAGCCGGGTCAGGACGTATGTGGCGCCGTGTGGCGAGCCCTATCAGGACGTATGTGGCGCCGTGTGGCGAGCCCTATCAGGACGTATGTGGCGCCGTGTGGCGAGCCGGACCAGGACGTATGTGGCGCCGTGTGCCGAGCCCTATCAGGACGTATGTGGCGCCGTGTGCCGAGCCCTATCAGGACGTATGTGGCGCCGTGTGGCGAGCCCTATCAGGACGTATGTGGCGCCGTGTGCCGACTGAACGGCTCCATTCCGCTCCATAGAGACACGTGCAACCTGAAGTGGATGGTCGTTTTAGAACACGTGTAACCTGAAGTGGATGGTCGTTTTAGAACACGTGCAACCTGAAGTGGATGGTCGTTTTAGAACACGTGCAACCTGAAGTGGATGGTCGTTTTAGAACACGTGTAACCTGAAGTGGATGGTCGTTTTAGAACACGTGCAACCTGAAGTGGATGGTCGTTTTAGAACACGTGTAACCTGAAGTGGATGGTCGTTTTAGAACACGTGCAACCTGAAGTGGATGGTCGCTTTAGAACACGTGCAACCTGAAGTGGATGGTCGTTTTATAACACGTGTAACCTGAAGTGGATGGTCGTTTTAGAACACGTGTAACCTGAAGTGGATGGTCGTTTTAGAACACGTGTAACCTGAAGTGGATGGTCGTTTTAGAACACGTGTAACCTGAAGTGAATGGTCGTTTTGGAACACGTGTAACCTGAAGTGGATGGTCGTTTTAGAACACGTGTAACCTGAAGTGGATGGTCGTTTTAGAACACGTGTAACCTGAAGTGGATGGTCGTTTTAGAACACGTGTAACCTGAAGTGGATGGTCGTTTTAGAACACGTGTAACCTGAAGTGGTTGGTCGTTTTAGAACACGTGTAACCTGAAGTGGATGGTCGTTTTAGAACACGTGTAACCTGAAGTGGATGGTCGTTTTAGAACACGTGCAACCTGAAGTGGATGGTCGTTTTAGAACACGTGTAACCTGAAGTGGATGGTCGTTTTAGAACACGTGTAACCTGAAGTGGATGGTCGTTTTAGAACACGTGTAACCTGAAGTGGATGGTCGTTTTAGAACACGTGTAGCCTGAAGTGGATGGCCGTTTTAGATTACGTGTAACCTGAAGTGGATGGTCGTTTTAGAACACGTGTAACCTGAAGTGGATGGTCGTTTTAGAACACGTGTAACCTGAAGTGGATGGTCGTTTTAGAACACGTGTAACCTGAAGTGGATGGTCGTTTTAGAACACGTGTAACCTGAAGTGGATGGTCGTTTTAGAACACGTGCAACCTGAAGTGGATGGTCGTTTTAGAACACGTGCAACCTGAAGTGGATGGTCGTTTTAGAACACGTGTAACCTGAAGACATAAAGACATAAAGACATAAAAGAAAAGTGCAACAAAGAGCCTCTTGGGCCCATCCGAGGTTGCACCCCACCCCACCCCACCCCCCCCCCCCCCTCCACCAGTCTCGCCCCTTCAAATCACCTTACTCTACCTGCATAAAAGAAGGCTAATCCCACGAGTATTTATGAACTAATCCCTTCTCTGTAAAGTATTTATCTAATCTAATTTTGAAGGAAGCAAATGTCACTGCATCAGCGACATCCCCTGGTAGCATATTCCAATGTCCTACAACCCTTCTACTGAAAAATGACTGTCGTAGCCTAGTCCTACTTTGTTTCATAATGAGTTTATGCTGATGACCTCTACCTCGATTTTCCCTATTGAACTCAAACATACCCTTTAAATATCCAGAATGCTGACTATTTACAAATTTGAAGACTTCAATTAGATCTCCTCTTAGCCTTCTATATCTAAGTGAAAACATACCCAATTTTTTAATCTATCTTCATAAGGTAAACTACCAAGACAATTAACCATTTTTGTTGCCCTTTTTTGAACTCTTCCTAACAACCAGCAATCTTTCTCATATGTTGGAGACCAGGCTCCAAATGTGGTCAATACTCCAAATACTCCAATACTCAATCAATACAATACTCCAAACAATACTCCAAATGTGGTCTAACGTATGCACAATACAGTTTTGTTATTACCTTTTCACTCTTGTAGGAAACATTTCTGTTAATGGCCTTTTCTAAGTGCTTCATTCTAAGTGCCTTTTTCCTAGCTTCTACAACCTGGTCTGACGCTGATAGTCTATTGTTTACCACGACACCTAAATCTCTTTCCTTTTCAATCTGCTCCATTTTCTGCCCACCCATTTCATACCTATGTTTACTGCTAACCCGTCCAGCGTGCATAATCTTACATTTACTCAAATTTAATTTCATCTGCCATGCTTCAGACCACTCAACTAGCTTGTCCAGATCTGATTGAAAAACATCCTGATCATGTTTTCCTCTAATAATCCTGACAACTTTTAGATCGTCTGCAAATTTCAAGACTTTGCTGTCTATACTGTTCTCAATTGCATTCACAAATATTATAAAAAGCAATGGGCCCAGGACTGAGCCCTGTGGAACCCCACTGAGAACCTCCTTCCATTGTGATTGGTACCCATTCAATATAACCCTTTGCTGGCGTCCTGAAAGCCACGTTTCTATCCAATCCAGAATCTTGCCCCTGATCCCATGCATTTTAAGTTGCAACCCCAGTCTTGTATGGGGGACTTTGTCAAATGCTTTACTGAAATCAAGAAAAGCTACATCTAGCTGTTTACCCTGATCAAAGCTATCTGTTGCAACATCCAAAAACTCCAGAAGATTAGTTAAACAAGAACGGCCCTTCCTAAAGCCATGCTGTGTATCCTTGATGAGTTCATTTTGCTCCAAGAATTCAACAATCTTATCTTTGATGATTGATTCAAGCACCTTGCAGACTAATGAGGTCAGACTAACCGGTCTATAGTTTTCCTCTTTACTTCTATCTCCCTTTTTATGAATAGGAACAACATTTGCTCTTTTCCAATCAAGTGGAATTTTACTATCTGCGAGTGATTTAGAAAATATTATGGCTAATGGAACCGACAACTCCCTTTCAGATTCTCTTAAAAGTCTAGCATGGATTTCATCAGGTCCTTCTGCCTTGTTAGGCCTTACTTTCTTTAGATATTCTAGAACAAGTTCACTACTTATGCCACCTAGCTTTCCTATAGTCTCCTCTGTCTCTAGCTCAGGCTGAAGTGCTGCAATACTACTCTGGTCCTCGATAGTAAAGACAGATTGAAACTGATCATTAAGCACTTCAACCATTTCACTGTCCTTGCTAACTAACACATCATCTACCTTAAATGGACCTATATTTTTGGAAACTGTACTGAACTTATAAAAACTGAAGAACTTCTTACTATCTGCATTACAATGTCTAGCTAAATCAAGTTCCTTTGCTCTTTTAGCTGCTCTGACCTTTTTCTTAACTGAATTTCTTGCATTCTGGTAGGCCTTCCGATTTATATCTAGTGAAGATCCCTTCAAAATGCCAAATGCACTTCTTTTAGCTTGTATAGCACTCCTTACTTCTGGGGTAAGCCAAACTGGTTTGCCCTTGGTTCTGTTACGTTTGTGCCTGAGGGGTATATGCCGATTTTGAATTTGGCTTAATCTAGCTTTGGAAACATTCCAGGCCTCACATGCATCTAAACCTGCCAACTCAACGTTCCATTTTATCTGTGCGAGGTCATTTCTAATACCATCAAAATCAGCCCGGCTGAAGTTTGGAACCATAATAAGGTTATCTTTGGGCCTCATTTCTGATGAGATATTGAATTTAACCATATTGTGATCACTGGTTCCTAGACCTGCACAAATACTTATGTCACTAACTAGATCACTGTTGTCTGAGAATACAAGGTCTAGAATGGAGCAATGTCTGGTTGGCTCTGTTACAAACTGATGCATGAAAAGCTCCTCTTCAAAGATGTGCCTATACAACCTACACTCATTTGTTTCCTCTGCTATACTTTCGTATCCTCTTAAGTTAAAATCTCCCATAATAAGACACTGAGCCCGAAAGTTCCTACGTATTTCCTCACAAATATCTTGGTCTGTTTCAGCTTGGGAGTTCCTTGGAAGATTCCCTGGTCTGTAAAATGCACCTATCCTCAACCTTCCTCTGTTTCCTGTACCAATTTTAATGTCAAGCCAGATTGATTCTACTTCTTTTACTTTACTAGAATCATCAACTCTAGTAGTGCAGTACAAGCTATTTACATATACAAACACTCCGCCCCCCTGCCGTGATTCTCTGCAGTATGAGAACATGTTATACCCTTGTAACTCGAAATCCTGTAGCCTATCCCTATTATACCCCTCACTAACCCATGTCTCGGTTACACAAATTATATCAGGCTTTTCAAGGGCAACATAACACTCAAACTCATCAAATTTAGAAGTGGATGGTCGTTTTAGAACACGTGTAACCTGCAGTGGATGGTCGTTTTAGAACACGTGTAACCTGAAGTGGATGGTCGTTTTAGAACACGTGTAACCTGAAGTGGATGGTCGTTTTAGAACACGTGTAACCTGAAGTGGATGGTCGTTTTAGAACACGTGTAACCTGAAGTGGATGGTCGTTTTAGAACACGTGTAACCTGAAGTGGATGGTCGTTTTAGAACACGTGTAACCTGAAGTGGATGGTCGTTTTAGAACACGTGTAACCTGAAGTGGATGGTCGTTTTAGAACACGTGCAACCTGAAGTGGATGGTCGTTTTAGAACACGTGTAACCTGAAGTGGATGGTCGTTTTAGAACACGTGTAACCTGAAGTGGATGGTCGTTTTAGAACACGTGTAACCTGAAGTGGATGGTCGTTTTAGAACACGTGTAACCTGAAGGGGGTGGTCGTTTTAGTAGCCAGGCTATAGCCAGTGAAGTGATTTGTCGTGTGGTCCAGCAGCTCATAAGTCCCGTCTCGGTGTCTTGACGAGCATGAAGGCATATAACCAGCCACAGTGAAGTGCGGATGTGATATTTAATGAGATGTTCCCCAGTCGTGACTGCGATATCACGTTTGTGTTTCAGTAGTCCATTTGTCTGTTTCACGGTGGTTGCTATAATGGAAGTTGTGGACGTTTACGATTGCGTGGTTGCACCTTGCGCTTTGTTTTATCGTTGTTCAGAAGTTTGATACATGAGCTTTTACAAGTCACATCGTAAAACACTGCTGTAAGGCTCGCAAGGCAGTCACAACTCTGCTGAGTTGAGCTGTTATAAGTAGCCTTTCAAGCTGTAACAGACATACCGACATTTTCAACTTGTCATATTCCCCTGCTACGTTTGCGGTTTGGTACTATACCCTGCAGAAAATACGCATACGCCGCTTATACGCAGCTCGCATCACGTACCCCCACACACCCGGCGCTGACCTTGGGTCCAATGACGTCACCATCGATTGAGAAGTGACTCCGTCTGTTAGGAACAACTGCCGCCGTCCCCGCTTGGTCACAACAGGCCCGGAGACTGCCGCCGTCCCACGCTTGGTCACAACAGTGGGGCCCGGAGACTGCCGCCGTCCCACGCTTGGTCACAACAGTGGGCCCGGAGACTGCCGATGCCCGCGGGCAGTTGGTGGAATCGGAGCTGCCTGCTGGCGCCAGTGCTGGCACGGTGCCATCCGACTCGTGCCTCCTGTTAGCATGTCATGCAGAACACACATCGCATAGCGAACCGCGTGCATAACGAACTCTGCGCTGACATGAACAGCTTTAAATGTCATGCCAATTCAAATTACCGTGGTTTTGAGCTTAGTTGAAAGCCCACTGGCGATCACCTTAAAGGGACTATCCCACCTTAACAGTAAAGGGAAAAAATATAAGAGAAAAAAGCAAAAACAAATATATTTGAGTTGAGATAGCCAGTTTGATGGCTTGGCATTGCAATTAAGTATGGTAGCAGTTAAAACAACCACAATGATCTAGTCAAAAAGATATTCTAGTTTGATTTTGACATCTGTAAAAAATAAGGCCCATGTATATTTGAATAGGGACTCTAAACCGACAGCGTCGTCTGTCTTTACCCAACTGGTATTGATAGTCAACTTGTTTTAGGGTCAGCCTTGGAATATTTTCGTCTTTCATTTCTCGATCCCCGGGTGGTTCGCAATCTAGAGACCGGGTGGTTCGCTTTTTCTGCGCAATAGATGTCGACAAAAAATTATGCCAATTTCGTTACCAAGTACTTGAGAGTAGGTACCGGTCGTTTAAAGTGCGGAACGCTTATCAACTTTAGCTTGAAATATTTTTCGGTAGGAATGTTTATATGCAAAATGTAATACATTTACAATATATTTTGGTCTCGTCTGTCGATTTCAAGTGATAACTCCATTTTTGTGTGAAAAGGTCATTATTTCCCTTTACTGTTGGACATTTCTCTGACGTTTAGCTGTGCAAAGGCTCAAGTAGCAAACGAATTCGCTCAGATTATTTAGCATAACAAATCACAATATTTCTGCATTTCTCTTCGGTCCTGGCCACACTGGGTAAACAGCACGTCTGAAATTGATTCGTTGGGACTGGTTCCGTTTAAAGGTGCTTGAAAAGAGTACTTTAAAGGTAAACCCGATCTTAAAGGAAATAGTTCACCTTCGGGAAATTTTTCCGAACACGATTTTATTATATTTTTTAATACAGTTTTTTATTTTATTTTCAAAAATGGTCCTACATCGCGCCAATTCAGGACAGAAGGTCGTAAATTATTAATGTTATGGTGTGCATTATTGGTCTGCGCATGCTCCATGGCAGTGCTGGCACTTTCAGACGGTACGGTACATCATATATGCGCCGTATTCCTTCGCCAAAAAGTCAAATATCTTCGGCTGGAGAGTCTTTTCAGCCAATAAAAGTTCCAGATAAGGATTTCTCAACACGTGCTACAAAACTGCTATTTCAGTTCAAAACCCATGTTGAAGGTGAACTATTTCCTTTAAAGGAAATAGTCCACCTTCAACATTAGTTTTAAACTGAGATAGCAGTTTTGTAGCCCGTGTTGAGAAATCCTTATCTAGACTGTTTTCTTGACTGAAAAGACTCTCCAGCCGAAGATATTTGACTTTTTGGCGAAGGAATCCGGCGCATATATGATATACCGTACCGTCTGAATTGTGCCAGCACTGCATGGAGCATGCGCAGACCAATAACGCACACGATACCATTAATAATTTACAACCTTCTGTCCTGAATTGGCGCGATGTAGGACCATTTTTAAAAAGAAAAAAAGAAACTGTATTAAGAAATATAATAAAATCGTGTTCTTAATTTTTTTCCGAAGGTGAACTATTTCCTTTAAAACGTACGCAGTCCCCGTGAGTAGCAACATGCTCACCAACGAAACACAGCTCCCTGATCGTTTTTAGTGTTGTCATTCGCCGCAGTATGCCTGTGGCGTCTCTCTAAGTTGTTATAGAGGTCGCTACTTGAGGCCCGTTGACCCGTCGTGAGGAAGTCGTGTCAGCCGAGGCTACACCTGGCGGCTAGTTCTTGAAGCTGCATATCTCTCTTGGCCGCTAGATGGCAAGACCAGTCTGAGACGGTGCTTGCGAGCGAATCTGAGTCAAAGCAGGCTGACCGGCGGTAAGCGAGCCAAGCCAAGTATTACGGTTGTCAATCGTAGGTACTTTACGAGCTCCATCTTGCAAAATTATTAACATTCATCGGCAACTAACTGTGTAGTTGAATGGCCGCCTGCATTTCTGAAACCATGGCACGCATACCGACCTACATCAGCTATAGCTGTTTAATGGAAGGGGGGTCGGGAACAATTAATGTGTGTGACCAGGGGCGTCGCCACGGGGGGGGGGGGGGGGGGGGTGTTGGAGGGGTGTTGGAGGGCCCGGCACCTCCAAGACCGATACATTAGCCCTATGGGAGTGGGGGGGGGGGGGGGCACCTTGTCGCCCCCCCCCCCAACACCTGGCTGTCCCCCTCACAATTCTGTGGCGACGCCCCTGTGTGGAAAGAGTATGCATTGAACAGTGGTCAGTGGAACGTAATCATATCACATTTTAAATTGACATTCTCTTTTAATTAATGATTTTGTCAATTGATCATGTCTTATTTACTCAAAGCAAACCTTTAGGTTAAATGATTTTCACATTGCGAGACAATGGCGTCGCCACGGTCTCAAAATAATAGGGACAAATCTAAGTGCACATGTATTTTAATAGGGGAACATATTAGGGATGAAAGAAAATTACTAGGGACAAGGCAACAGTTGATGATTCTGCGCTTTGACAGCTACAGCAATACTTATACCTACTGACAATGAATGTTAACTGTTAATATTATTTGTATGATCACTCCTCCCATCTCTGAGGCGTTCGTACTTCGTACAATGGGCCACATTGCTGCTTATTTTCACTCACGTATTCAGGTTCACCCGATTGGTACTTATACTGCTAAGTGCTGCAAGCCTGGTTTCCAAAACGAATCAACTCAGATAAAAGCACGCTTATACCTACACAAGGGATTTTTTTTCCGGTTAATGAGTTCATTCGAGCATAATTTGAACTGTTCATGTTTGGTAACACAAGAGTGCGATTTCTGAAACATATCAGCGGAAACTATTGGCGGAATGTCACGTAGTGTAGGCAGTCATTGTCCACAAACTTTACGTTTGGCCATACACACTTTTGCCAGCTTTTATTTAAGTAACCCCCCCCCCCCCCTGTTGAAAAGACATCTTCCAGCCTTTGTCCATCAATAGAACATTTTGTCGCGCGAACTGCCGAAACGCTCCATCCTTGTTGGCCACATACTTAGATGTAAGGTATGAACAGTATCTAGAGGTAAGCGAGTTGTCATTTACCTTTCTTGCTACTGATAATGGTCACGTGTGTATTTTAAATGCACATTAAAATGCCGATTTGTGCGATTCACAGCGTTTCTTGCATTTGGGAACACACAATGCAAAATAATGAATTAACCCTCGCCCTACGGGGGGGGGGGGGGGACTGACAGGCCCCCCTGAGATTTTTATTGAATAACTTTTTACACACTCGGCACATCTTCCTGAAATTTTCGGTATCTGAGTTTACAACAATTATACGTAAGCTATACAAATTTAATTGAAATTGGTTGAGTAGTTTGGAGATAATCATGTTTTGATGACGTCATGTTGGTGGAAAAACGATAAATATTTAAAAAATGGTAGAAAACAGAGTTTTAAAGAAAATTGCAAGCGCAATTCACCAAATATATAAAACGGTATTCTCTTTAAAATGGCAATCTCAGATTTGCAAAATTTTGGGTTTTTGACCCCTAAAACTTTTTAAAAAAAATCCCACAAAATCAAAATTTTCAAAGATTTTATAAAAACCGGAACATATGTGAGAGAAATGAGTATGTACAATACCCATACCAAATTTCAAAGCAATATCTTCATTTTTGACTGAGTGATGGCTCCCTAAGTGTGAGAAACTGATGACGTCATTTTTTATAACTTTTTGACTTTTTTTGACAAGATACGAACAAATAATTACATTTTCTGTATTTCTGAGCCAAAACTGGTCTAGGAACATGCCTTTTTATTTACATGTATCAATTTCTAATTTTGAGGTGTTCTGAAGAGCAAAATCGCTGTTCTGGACGTGGTAAATCCGAGGTCATTCACTTGACCGGGAAGGTCATCCGTTGACCTGAAACCTTAACATCGCATACTGTTATATTCCTCTCATGACAGGCAACATGCTGGTTCTTACTGCATTGCTCTAAGTTGCTTGGTTTGGAAGTTAACAGGGGGGGGGGGGGGGCTGTCAAGCCCCCCGTAGGGCGAAGGTGAAAAAAGCTCCCGTAGGGCGAGGGTTAAAAAGTAAACGAGAAGCGTTGATATATTTTTTTTATGACCGGATGTCTTCACGGTCTTCTCTCTTGTAAATAATGATGGATGACACAGAAAACAAATTAATGCATTGGATCACAAAGCCCGTGTGCCATGGCTATATAATGCCGCATTATTGTCATGGTCAACTTCGCTTTTTTGCGTTTGCTTTATCACTTCTAAACAGACGTGAAGCACGCTTCCCTGGCGCAAAAAACATCTTGCATGTGCATGCACTAATGTTCTAAAAGCGAAAAATTGTCATGCCAGGCGATGCTTTGGTATAATGACGATGTCACGCCATTGTAATGACGGTGTTTGGGGGTGATTTAATGTCCGGTGACTGGAGAGGGATTTTTGCCTCTGGATTTGGCAGTTCTCGGTAAGTTTGCCTGCAGAGTTGAATTGAGCTGCATTTACCTAGTGACCAACCCACCCATTGTGAGCGCCCAGCTCTTTGACGGTAAACCTCAAGAAGTGAGAAAAGATTTCCGATGACAAATTGACCCAAAAACCGGTTTCCCATCGATCACTGTCTAGTGTCTATTTTTCCGGAAGATCTGCAGCACAAGTATGCCGTGGTTGAATTTTGCAAACGGTGGAATAGGAGAGTTGACTTTGTGCTTTTGAGTCGAACGCTGTTTCTGAATGTTCGCATTAACGAGAACGCTAAAATGTGAGACGATGACAATGGAAATCATCTCCACTAAAACCGATATCGTCGGGAAACGCTAATTTAATTCCATTCATTCCCCATTCAGTTTCTTTTTCGTCAGTTTATATATATATATATATATATATATATATATATATATATATATATATATATATATATATATATATATATATATATATATATATATATATCTGCTATCACATTCTTGACGGTGGCATCTTAGCACATTGTGGTTGAGAAGGTCTCAACATTCTTCTGGTATTTAACTGTAGGATTAATACTGGATTATTTTGTTAATCTTGTAAACCTACTAACAATGTTGCTGATTTGCTAATTATTTGAAGCATTGTTACTAGGCTTGCGCTATGTTCATCCCACGTTTCGACCCTCAAGGAAAGTGGCAATAACCTTCATCAAGGCTAAACACTCAGACGCTGGGATTCATTGAACTCGCAGAAGCTCTTTTAAAGGGAATATGTAGTACACCTTTAATATTAGTTTTTAACTGACTTGGCCAGATTGTCGGGAGTACTGAGAAATCTCCAAATCGGACATTTTTCCTTCCAAAACGACCTAGTTGCTGAGTTTCAACGCAAAAACCGTTGGGTATATTTGGTCATATTTTAAAGGGACAAATCTTGTGACGTTTCGCATACGTCATTAGTATTCCTACCGCACTTCGTTTCGCCAGGGTAATAGAACAACGTTTTCGCTATTTGGACCGGCCGCCACCGAAACGCATCATGTGTTCATGAGCTAGAAATATTATTGGCCATAACTTTGTCAATTTTCATTGGATTTCCAATTGAAAATAAACCGACACTCGTCTTGAAAAGGCACACCTTTTGATGGGTGACTAGTACCGGTATCCGCAATGTTCTCCGCAATAGAAGCACATGCACCTGTAACTGCGATACATTTGGGATACATTCTGCCTGTGTTACAGTTTTAAGTAATTCACTCTGTCAATTGTGAACCGATTTCTAATTGAAAATTACCAATAGATGCTTAGTGATAAGACGCATTTGTTGATTGGTGGCTGGTTGGTGTTCATGCAATATATTGATTCAATTTTTACAAAGTTTGTTTATTGTTTACGTTGAAGTGCCGCTTAGCTCGAAATATTATTGGCTATAACTTTGTCAATTTTCATTGGATTTCCAATTGAAAATAATGTCCACACTCGTCTTGAAAAGCCACACCTTTTGATGGGTGGCTAGTACCGGTAGCTGTAATATTTATTTACATCCACCACATACCGATGAACACACATAAACACATTTGTGGGTAGGTGTCACATTTATTTATGCACATGAACATTATGAGCATGTGTTCACGCAACGCCATTCCAACTCTACTCATACAAGGCCATAGTGTAAATATTCACACATTTTCAATCGCGACCAAAATACTTGCGAGTCCGACCCAGCGAATGAGGTTGTTAGTGTTGCTTACATACTCTGATTCAAGGATAGGCCTTTGCCGGTATGACATCACAACTCGTTTTGGTGACGCAAGATTATTGTGACGTCATATGTATTAATATTAATATTTTTTCCCAATTATGATAAATTGGTACTTATTTTCTCGCAGAAACGAATGCCAGAACCGTAATCATGACACTCTTTTCCATAATTCCACGTACTTTTCCCAAGGTGTACTATTCCCTTTAAGCTGTAGGTTTTGACGTACAGATGTATCTATCCAGATTCTTTTCATCCTTCCTGTCATTTTTAATGATAGATTATGATTATTTCTTAAACCTATTTGTATAGTTACTAGCCACCTCTTCGACAAATTAGTTGCAGTTTAGGTTGGTAACGGGTTAACCGACTACGATAATCGAAATTTACCATTGTGTGTCACTGTGCTCCGATTTTGAGATACTTGTAGATCATCTTTCACCCTATCGCATCTTACCAGGATACTGATATCACGAACCCTCTCGGTTGCATTACACTACAAGGATATTGGCTGACGATGATGGGCTGTATTTAGCTTGAATATGTGTTAAAACCATCAACAATGAAGGATATATATCACCTTATCGATAAGTATATGCATAGTTCCACACTGCATGAGGCTAGCTAGTCTCGCGTCTTGAAGTATGAACACTGAACCTTGTAACAAGCTGGTACAACATGTGTAAACCGCTTGAGTGCATGTCATAAACTCGAAATGAGCTTAGAACGCTCTTAATGAGCTTTATTTGAGTCCATGGCCACACCTACATTGACATGGAATCGTCATCGGCACGGGCAACACTCCTCAATTTCCTGGAGTCCGCTCCGATTCTGTGGTGATGTTTTCCTCATTGATGTCCAATACGTTTACGTTGTAGGAGTGATGTTGGCCTGTTTAACTTTATTACTGCCTCGTCGGCCGATCCTTCCTGTCTGATTTTTTATCACAACCATATCCGTATATGGCATCAGGCAGAGGAGTAAGGCACCAGGCTTTTCTCTAGGTACATACGTGCAGTCGAAGTCCGATAGGAGGATTTTTAGGCTCGCGAGTTCTTCCTTCGCTTGTGCCGCTTTGTGCAACTGTTCGCAAGATTTCGAGGGGAGCAATTGAAGACGGCGTGGCATGACAGATCTGGGAACGGTAGCTTTAGTAGCGTGATCCTGTCTGGAGCACCGCTAACATGACGTCATCACCCGCCAGTCGAGAAGCTCATTGTCTGATTCCAGTCGGCCATCTACCACATATAGTGATGCGGACTGTGACGTGGCTGTGGGGATTCTACCTTGATGATAACTCGCTTGTAAAGGGAATGTTCCACCTTTCTGAAAGTTGTCAAATATACGCTGGTTGTAGTCGAAAATATGAAATAAGTGCTGCTGAAAACGATGGCAGTATTTTTTCTCTCGAAAAGTCACTTAACTTTATACAAATAAAGTTCTTTTAAATTTGGGATGATGACGTCATTTTTGAGCTATATATATACTGAGCTATATACTATATACTGATACTGATATATTGAGCTGATTGGCTGACAAAGTGGGATTGACTGAAAAAGTTGCTGCCAGCCAATCAGTGGCGGCACTAGCCTAGACCCCATTTTGCAAATGGGAAATTAAAATGCTTAAAAACGGCTAAGTTTTTGGGAAAATGACCTCAGTATTTTCGACATTTCGATAATGGCCAAAGCTATCTCAGTTCAAAACCAATACAATGGTGAAACATTCCCTTTAAATACTGGGGCATTCCACAATAGATCGACCAAGGCAGAACACCGTCATATTTTATTTTTGGCTATACATTTGTGTAGGAGGTTATGATAGGTGGCAAGCCGGATGTGCCAACGAAAAAATAATATGAGCAGCGGTTTTCAAGATATAGTTTCGGGCACTTTTCGGAGGTCCACTCAACAGGCCTACATTTGGCGGCTCGTAGTTCACAAACCATCATAGTTACGACATCAAACCTTTATATTGAAGAAACTCGCATTGACCCGGGAAACATTTTTGCAATCTCGGAGTTTTTTTTTTGGGGGGGGGGGAGACACGTGACCACTTGACCTATTCTTTATGAGCGACCAGGGCAATTCCTCAATTGAAAGTCGAATTTCTGTTTGAAGAAGATTCAAGCCTGGTCAATGTTCTTTCAGATAGGCAAATACAAAACATTGTTTCGGGCTCCAAATACGATTTTTTGAGCCTCCTAATATGATAGATCGACCCCCCCAAAAATCATCTTATTTAATTTCTCTCTGTAATTTGGTCTAGAAGGTTATCATAGGCGGGGAAGCCAGCTGTGCCAACGAAAGTAAATAATACGAGCAGCGGTTTTCAAGATACAGACTCGGGCACTTTCCAGAAGAGAGCCGCCTAGAGTCGATATTGGGAGGCTCACAAATCTTATTTGAAGGCCGAAAACGATTTTTTTTATTTGTCTATTTGAAAGAACATTGCCCAGGCTTGAATCGTCTTCAAACGGAAATTCGACTTTCAATTGAGGAATTGTCCTGGTCACTCATCAAAAAAATAGGTCAAGCGGTCACGTGGCCCAAAAAAGAATAAACAAATTGAGATTGCAAAAATGTCCCTCGGTTTAATGTGAGTTTCGTCAATTTACGGGTTTGATGTAACTATGTTAGTTTGTGAAGTACGAGCCGCCAAATGTAGGCCTGCTGCGTGACCTCTGAAAAGTGCCCGAGGCTATATCTTGAAAACCACTTCTCGGATTATTTTTTCGTTGGCACAGCTGGCTTCCCCGCCTATGATAGCCCCCTAGACCAAATTACAGAGATACATAAAATATGATGTTAATTTTTTTTGGTCGATCTATCGTGTAATGGTTTCCCATGGCCACCAAGAAGAGTGTCATAACTGCTTTGGTATGTAGAGGTGGAGATGGTGGAAAATAGGTCAATGCGTCTATATCTATACGGTATTACGCATTTGGCCATGAGCAGGTCAGTAAAGTTGTCATCTACAAACATCAGCTACAGTTTAGGTAAATGTTGTGCCATTGCACACCATAAGCTCAGAATAATCAATTACCGTTCTCATGTGCGATGATTTTTTTTAGCATAGCTGAATTCTCATAACTGCAAAAATGCGCCGATGACCCCACCCCGCCTGGGGAATAAAGTGTGTATTTTCAGATCGTCACCGATTGACAAAGGTACTAGTAGTTGAGGGCTGTGTTGGAGTCGCACTTTGCTGCCCCCTCTTTTGGTAAATATTGATAAGACATGAGGAGTGAATCTATTTCAGTATACATCATGACGAGTTTGAGTGTGGCGTATTCTGTTTGTGGTTCTCGCTGCTCATGCATCCCCGAAATATCTGGGAAATAAACAAAAATACAAGTCATTGCACCTTTAACCCTCGCCTGGGTAGGGGGGGATGCCACCCCCTCGGTTTTCTGGAATAACTCGCGTAATTTCTAACCGATTGCGATGGAATTTTCAGTACCCTACTTTTGAAAATATGACATAGGCTGAAAATTTTGAATTTCTAACCCACATGACCCGTGACCTATGACCTGTTTCTCAAGGTCATGCCAGGCGCTACTGGCGTCCCGCAGTATCGATGCTAGTAAGTTGTGCAGTTTCCGAGTGTTTGTTGTTCAGGAGCATATGCACAGGTGTTTCCAGGTGACAACAGTTGTGTTTTCCACTGAGATTGTGACCTTGATTGACCTTTTCAGAGGTCAACTGAGGTCATTGACCTCTGATGACCTCAGATTACTTTTTTGGGCTTCTGTCGGTTTCTAGGACAATTTGTGACGCTGATTTCAAATTTGGGATCATTTACATAATTATATGTTCCACTGGGGTCATGCGCTTCCACAGGTCAACTGAGGTCACTGACCTCAGATGACCTGACATGACCCTTTTGGGAATTTGGCAGTTTTTAGGACATTTTGTGACGCTGATTGCGAATGTGGCACCCATTAAGCATTATATGCTCATTCACGATGCTAGCTTGATAAAATTAAATTTATACGCATTTTCAATGTTTATGACTTTTGGGTCATTCACATGACCTCAGAGGTCACCTAATAACCCAAAACCTTAAAATCGGGTATCAGCGGCTTCATCTCGTCACAAGCAACACGCTCGTCTTTGAATCGAAGCTCTATTAGGAGCCAAACGCTAAGGGGGGGGGGGGGGGGGGTCGTACCAACCCCCTACCCTAACGCGTAGTGATTTTGCCCTACCCGGGCGAGGGTGAAAGCAATTCATCCATATGCAAACATAGAGATGGTGGAATGTTATACAGCGCTATACCTCGTTCCACTCCGAGTTTGCGGCCGAAGCGCTTTAATAATAACAGTAAGCGAAAACAATATTCCATATCTATGCGTTTGTTTTCCATTGACGTGCAAATTGCTCAAAGCGCTTCGGCCGCAAACTTGGAGTGGAACGATTATTCTCTTTTTTATCAGGAGTCGCATCATTCCTTGAGTGTTCTCAAAAACCTTCAGTCGCATTTGGGAAGTTTGCATAGGAAATTTATTGGAACGTCTTCCTAGGAGTCGTATTTCCCTACACTGCACCGACAAGATGGGCTTGTTGATCGTTCATTTATGTTCGATTGGAGGTGCAGGTGTGGGACGATTGTTGTCCAAACTCGAAGGTAAATAGACGTGCAGGGTTTGCCAAACTACGCACGTTCTGCGGAACTGCAGTCTGGGTTTTACTCTTATTGAGCTTGTTAATGTTCTTGTTCGCAACCATCAGCCACTATTTGGGTGCATAAAAGACGTGTAACAACTGTGCGATGGGACGTGCTGGAGGATATCCGCATACCCACCTCACCTCACCTCACCGATATAAACCAACACAAATCTGTGTTATAGTTGCCCGACTTATATAATATGTAATATTGTAGAGTAATTCCAACTGCGATGCCATCTACCGTGGATATGACGTAAATATACATATGACGTAGTTTCTTGGCTTTAGTTTGATGACCAAGCTTGGTGATAACTCTGCGCTTCTCAAGCCCGCTGGCTCTTAGGCCATATACCCGGCCATATACCCGGTGACTACTTAGTCCTCATGCAAAGCAGATGGCCGGTCCACCCTTCAATATGATGGGGTCAACACTACGAGAGCCACTTGACAAACCTTATCTGATCCTGATATAATCCACAACACTTCATTTTATTTACTTGTTTTGTAAACAAAATGTTCAACCAAAATATTTCAGTACCAAGTAATAGGACATGACAGGTCACATAACATAACTGGACAGGTCCTTGCCCGAAACCCATGGAATGCTAAAAATTAAAGCGCAGTAAAAGCTCGTAGATAAAATTAACGTATAATAACGTATAATGTGTATGCTTACGTCACGAAAGCTGACCTCGGAGGTCACGCTGCCATAGACTGTCAGCTTGCTTTAAATGGCACCGTTACTCTCATCCGGGAACAGGAGTTGTATATTTGAAATAACTATTCTTATCTTTAAAATGAAATATAGAAATCTGTATTCCATTTTCTGAACAGAAGAAAGAAATGTGCAGTAGTAAAACAAAAGCGTTTCATTGTAAATAGTTTTGACGTGAGTCAACGTCACTGGCGGCCAGACTTCTCACTACCCAGTCTCAGCATCAGCTCCAGCACAAAGCGAAGCACCGTTTAAGAATCCGCTCCCTTCTCTGTACCTCCCCAGTCCAGCCAGTGGGTCACGTTCAGTGGCGCCGGCCAGTCGGCGGTTATTAGGCAGCAGACGGAGCCCACGGCGAGGCCTTGTGACTCGTCGTCTCCAGACTCCTAAGTTAGTGCTCCCGTGAAGGGGCAGCGGTAACTGTTCGGCCTAAACTGGCGGCGGCGGTCTGCAGTGGCCGCCAGACACACGTTCGGTCCCGGGAGGGGACGCTGAAGCGTAACGATATGACCATGGCTCTAAAGAGATTTGTCAGTTCCGGTCAGCGTGCTGCTGTGTCGGGTCGCCCTGCCGGAAGCTGAAGGGTTGCTCATGGGGCTGGCCAGGCAGTTAAGTCTGAGTCTGGGTAACCAGGCAGTTAAGTCTGAGTCTGGGTAACCAGTGGACGGACGGCGCGCCGGCGGGCCGAGTCGGGGCTGCTGGTGCCGGACGATTCCCGGACCGTGGAAGCAACACATACTGAGCGGCTGTTCCGAGCGGAGGACGTTTAGGACCAGAGACGTGACCTCGCGGACCTCGCGGTGCGGCGGTTTCTGTGTATGTCCTGGTCTGCGCCGGCTGAGTCAGCCTCTTATGAACCCGTCTCCGCGGAGAGAGCTATAGCTTATGATTGCCGGCTGTTCGTTGCTGCGATGGATGGCATGTTCTGTGTACGGGGCTGGCTGCACTCTTGTCTCGTGTTGTCTGAAGCTGTTGAAGCGGGAGATAGGGGGATAGCGGGAAGGCACTGGGAAATCCAGCACGGTCAACACATATTATACATACTGACGGGCAAAGCAAGTTGGCTTGGGAGCAAATTCCAGAGATATGACTAAATAGGTTCTAAAATCTCGTCGGTTTTCGCTCCCTTGTGTATAACCAATTGATTTAAAACAAGCATTGATAAGAGGAAGTTGTAAAATTGTCCTTTAATCTGACTTTATCTGACTTTATCTGACAAAATCTGACTTCAAGTCAGATATTATTTGTTAGGCCATTTTTTTCGGAGGGGTTTGACCCCATGACCCTTGGCTCCACTGGTGGATGAACACATTGTATTATTTGGTTGTTGAGCGGAAATGAAAAAAATAACTTTGAACCAATATTTGTCGATCAAAATTTTACCATCCCCGAAGGTCGAGGGAGCAATTTTTGCGTACTGATTGACACCGTGGTGTTAATTGTATTTCTTTTCTTTTTCTGTTGTCTAATTTTCTATTCAGATACAATTTCGAGCATATAACATTTTTGCGTTTTGTCATTTCTTAAGATAGAAATCATCGATATAACGGTGTTCTTATACGTTAGTTAAGGTAACAATATATTTTGTTGATGAATTGGATGACATGAGAACAAAATAAGCTGAAGTAGCCAAAATACCATTGGTTTACTCGCTGCTTAAGATACTTGTAACTGAATGTAGAACAGTCTGATATTTTGTCATCAACAACTTGTAATTGACATTGCACAAGCTGAGCTATCATGCTGTCTCACATATTTAATACATAATTAAAAAACGGCATATTAATACTGCCGTGACCGTTAAGTGACGTAGTTTGTGACGTCATGTGACCGCTTAGTTTCGAATTCCCGGTCAGCGTGTTAGTTTATAAACATTTGAGTAAAACGGATACCATAAAGCTTAGATAATAAACACATTACGTAGAAACTCGAGCATCTGCGAGGCAGTGTGCAAAGGTCATCATCTTTAGGTCATATTATTGATCATCACCCTTACTTGCAAGTTTTTCTCCTCGATGCCAGATTTTCTCCATGTGACTTACTAGAGTAAGTTACATGTTACGTCAGCTTTTACCGTACGTACCTACAATTGGCACAAGCGTCATTAACCTATATACTTAATCAATTACCTTACATAAAGCGTCACTGCGTCGATGCTCTCCAGGCATCATTATAAGACATCCCACATCAGACACATCAGTCACATCAGTCACGCAGCCTGTTGTCCCATGACGGCTGTCCTGGTGGCCTCAGCCATGGCGTTGGCCTTGCAACAGGGCCGTCTCCTGGCAGCGGAGCTAATGACTCGATTGACTCGATTGACTCGATTGACTCGATTGGTGCCGGCCTCATTGCGCCTCCATTGATCTCGAGACGTTAAGTTCTGCTGCATGCCTCCATGCTACGGCGCCGACGCGATCGAAGCCTGCGCATCCATGACATTTTTGGTGCCGGTAAGGCGCCGTGCCTTCATGACACGGCGCCGACGCGTATCGAAGACGACACAGACACAAAAGCCGTGCCCCAAATCGGCGCCGCGTAGGTTTCCGGACGTGCCTGGAGTGGGCGGCTTTGATTATTTATTCCGAGCGGCCGTGTGTTTATTCGGGGCCGGTCGCGTCATAACGGTCCCTCAGCCCCCTCGGCCCGTCCGTGCTGCGCCGCCACCGCCCCGACAGCCGCGCGACAGATCCCGCTTCAGAGGAACAGGCCAATTGAGACCCGGTGCAGGGGTCTGCACTCTGTAGCAGCTCAGCGGCGGTCAGTCGGCGCCGGCGGTATCTGGCTCCCGGAAACGATGCTAAATGCAGCCAGCGTTAATTTAGCGATCCGGGATGCGTTCACAGAATGACCGGAATATCCCGCACACCGTCACCGCCCGTCACCGCCCGCCACCGCCCCGTCACCGCCCCGTCACCGCCCCGTCACCGCCCCGTCACCGCCCCGTCACCGCCCCGTCACCGCCCCGTCACCGCCCCGTCACCGCCCCGTCACCGCCCCGTCACCGCCCGTCACCGCCCCGTCACCGCCCCGTCACCGCCCCGTCACCGCCCCGTCACCGCCCCGTCACCGCCCCGTCACCGCCCCGTCACCGCCCCGTCACCGCCCGCCACCGCCCGCCACCGCCCGTCACCGCCCCGTCACCGCCCCGTCACCGCCCCGTCACCGCCCCGTCACCGCCCGTCACCGCCCGTCACCGCCCCGTCACCGCCCCGTCACCGCCCCGTCACCGCCCCGTCACCGCCCGTCACCGCCCCGTCACCGCCCCGTCACCGCCCGTCACCGCCCCGTCACCGCCCCGTCACCGCCCCGTCACCGCCCGTCACCGCCCCGTCACCGCCCCGTCACCGCCCCGTCACCGCCCCGTCACCGCCCGCCACCGCCCCGTCACCGCCCCGTCACCGCCCCGTCACCGCCCCGTCACCGCCCCGTCACCGCCCCGTCACCGCCCCGTCACCGCCCCGTCACCGCCCCGTCACCGCCCCGTCACCGCCCGTCACCGCCCGTCACCGCCCCGTCACCGCCCCGTCACCGCCCGTCACCGCCCCGTCACCGCCCCGTCACCGCCCGTCACCGCCCCGTCACCGCCCCGTCACCGCCCGTCACCGCCCCGTCACCGCCCCGTCACCGGGGTAAGCCACGCGCAGAGTTCCGGAGATACGGGACGCGGCATCGGGGGCGGCGCGATGCTAAGCGACTGGTTTGTCGAACTCCCGAGACGGCGAACCTGTCGCCTCAGCCTGCACAGCTCATGCGCTCACGTGAGCTAGCCGAGCATGCTGCCACCGCCACCGGTTACGATACAGCTGCGATTAGACACCGCCCGTCCGTACTAAAAATCACTGGCCGGGACGTCCCAGTGGAGGCGGGGCCGTCCCAGGAGCAAGGCAGGGGGTATGTTCGAAGTAAGCCGTCGACGCCCCCCGGCGGGGTGTGCTCGTCAGTTTGTCTACATGGCACATGTGATGTCACCTCAGGCGACGTTCGCCGAACGGTGTCCCGAGTGCCGCGGCTCATATTGCGTCACGAGAGCGACGACAGACGACGCGACTGCGACGCTGCCGCCTCCCCGCCTCCCTGTCCCGCCCTGTCCTGTCCTGTCCCGTCCTGTCCCGCCCTGTCCCGTCCTGTCCCGTCCTGTCCCGTCCTGTCCCGTCCCGCCCTGTCCCGCCCTGTCCCGCCCTGTCCCGCCCTGTCCCGCCCTGTCCCGCCCTGTCCCGCCCTGTCCCGCCCTGTCCCGCCCTGTCCCGCCCTGTCCCGTCCTGTCCCGTCCTGTCCTGTCCTGTCCCGTCCCGTCCCGTCCCGTCCCGTCCCGTCCCGTCCCGTCCCGTCCCGTCCCGTCCCGCCCTGTCCCGCCCTGTCCCGCCCTGTCCCGCCCTGTCCCGCCCTGTCCCGTCCTGTCCCGTCCTGTCCCGCCCTGTCCCGCCCTGTCCCGTCCTGTCCCGTCCTGTCCCGCCCTGTCCCGTCCTGTCCCGCCCTGTCCCGTCCTGTCCCGCCCTGTCCCGTCCTGTCCCGCCCTGTCCCGTCCTGTCCCGTCCTGTCCCGTCCTGTCCCGCCCTGTCCCGTCCTGTCCCGTCCTGTCCCGCCCTGTCCCGTCCTGTCCCGCCCTGTCCCGTCCTGTCCCGCCCTGTCCCGTCCTGTCCCGCCCTGTCCCGTCCTGTCCCGCCCTGTCCCGTCCTGTCCCGCCCTGTCCCGTCCTGTCCCGCCCTGTCCTGTCCTGTCCCGCCCTGTCCCGTCCTGTCCCGCCCTGTCCCGCCCTGTCCCGCCCTGTCCCGTCCTGTCCCGCCCTGTCCCGTCCTGTCCCGTCCTGTCCCGTCCTGTCCCGTCCTGTCCCGTCCTGTCCCGCCCTGTCCCGTCCTGTCCCGCCCGTCCCGCCCTGTCCCGTCCTGTCCCGTCCTGTCCCGCCCTGTCCCGCCCTGTCCCGTCCTGTCCCGTCCTGTCCCGTCCTGTCCCGTCCTGTCCCGTCCTGTCCCGTCCTGTCCCGCCCTGTCCCGTCCTGTCCCGTCCTGTCCCGCCCTGTCCCGTCCTGTCCCGCCCTGTCCCGTCCTGTCCCGCCCTGTCCCGCCCTGTCCTGCCCTGTCCCGTCCTGTCCCGTCCTGTCCCGCCCGTCCCGACTCCGGCGTGCTCGAGGCACACGCCGTGTTATTCCTGTCCCGCCCGTCCCGACTCCGGCGTGCTCGAGGCACACGCCGTGTTATTCCTGTCCCGCCCGTCCCGACTCCGGCGTGCTCGAGGCACACGCCGTGTTATTCCTGTCCCGCCCGTCCCGACTCCGGCGTGCTCGAGGCACACGCCGTGTTATTCCTGTCCCGCCCGTCCCGACTCCGGCGTGCTCGAGGCACACGCCGTGTTATTTTGTTACGATGGATCGTCCCGACTCCGGCGTGCTCGAGGCACACGCCGTGTTATTCCTGTCCCGCCCGTCCCGACTCCGGCGTGCTCGAGGCACACGCCGTGTTATTCCTGTCCCGCCCGTCCCGACTCCGGCGTGCTCTCGATGCACACGCCGTGTTATTCCTGTCCCGCCCGTCCCGACTCCGGCGTGCTCTCGAGGCACACGCCGTGTTATTTTGTTACGATGGATCGTCCCGCGGCCGGCGGCCTGAGCGTCGGAGCAACTGTCTCCGGTAGTGTGACAGCGAACTGTCGCAGCGCGGTCTACGTGTTCCGGCAGAGATCGGGGGTAAACACAGAGCGGACAGCAGGCGACGTGATGGACATGACAGACGTGACAGACGTGACAGACGTGACAGCTGGCCTCCACAGTCGGGTTTCTCGGCGGTCAAATCGTGTAGACCACCCTCGGACTCGGACACAGTCGACTATCATGATATCGGACCACCTGACCGGTCTCAGTCAGCTCAGCCAGGCTTCGATTCCGGACTCGGTCCCGACCCTACTCCAGGACTTGATTCCGGACCTGATTCCGGACCTGTCCCGGAGCTGATTCCTCACCTGATTCAGTACCGGACTCAGTTCTGTCTCCGGTACCCATCAGGACCTGGTCTAGGTCCGGTCTAGGTCCGGTCTCCACACCCGCCCCTGTGTTCTGTTTATTGGTTTATTTATTTGCGAAAATCGTCGACGGGATAACCCACCAATGGCATATATGTAAATTACCATAAGCAAATTACAAATCTCCTATATAAAGGGCAAATTCAAACCGTTTGGCAGAGATGGACTCGAAAACCCTTGGTGGTGGACCCAAAACCCATACATTCTCTGAATCGGCATGATGGCAGGCAAGTTGTTTACCACCTACCACCCAGATCGGACCTCTATAGTTTTCAAGTAAATTGTGAAAGCGTGCAATTTGTAAAGAGTGCAATGATATTCGTATTTAGTGACCCCAATTTCTGCATATGTTACGCTTTTGTGACATTCATCTGCGGCCATAGGAAAACATCACGTGTGTTCAGTATTGATGTGTCCTTACTTAGGTAGGCACCTACCTTGGTTTAATATTATTAATCCTGGCGATCCTAGCCCAAATTTATATTAGTGTGGCTGGTAGCATTCTTTTAAAATTAGAGTAAATTAGGGTCAAAATTAAATTAAGGTTTGGAATTTGTGTGACCATGGCCCCTGTGGGGGCCTGTATCAATTGGTGGGCTTATTTATATTAGTGTGACTGGTAGCATTCTTTAAAATAAGAGCAAATTAGGGTCAAAATTATATTAATGTTTGGAATTTGTGTGACCATGGCCTGCCTGTGGGGGCCATTATCAGTTGGTGGGCTTATGGCATACTGAGAGGTGTGTACTGAAATTAGATTCATTGCTGTGGCCTTATGGCATTCAATTGCCGTGGCCTTATGGCATACTGAGAGGAACGCTCTAAAATTATTCATAACCGTGGCCTTATGGCATACTGGGAGGAGCACTCTAAAATTATATTAATTGCTGTGGCCTTTGGATAGTGGGAAGAGCACTCTAAAATTAGATTAATTGCTGTGGCCTTATGGCATACTGAGAGGAATACTCTAAAATTAGATACATTGCCATGGCCTTATAGCATACTGAGAGGAACGCTCTAAAATTAGATTCATTGCCGTGGCCTTATGGCATACTGAGAGGAACGCTCTAAAATTATTCATGACCGTGGCCTTATGGCATACTGGGAGGAGGACTCTAAAATTAGATTTATTGCTGTAGCCTTATGGCATACTGGTAGGAGTGCTCTAAAATTAGATTAGATTCATGACCGTGGCCGTACAGTATACTGGGAGGAGCGCACTAAAATTAGATTCATGACCCTGGCCTTGGCATAGTGGGGGAGAAATATACATTTAGAGCACTAATAGAGCGCTTTAAAATTAGATTCATGACCGTGGCCTTATGGCATACTGGGAGGAGCGCTCTAAAATTATATTCATTGCCGTGGCCGGCCTTATGGCACACTGGGAGGAGCACTCTAAAATTATATTAATTGCTGTGGCCTTATGGCATACTGAGAGGAATGCTCTAAAATTAGCATATGGCATACTGAGAGGAACGCTCTAAAATTAGATTCATTGCTGTGGCCTTATGACATACTGGGAGGAGCGCTCTAAAATTAGATTAGTGCGGGAGAAATATGGTGTCCCGGAAATCAGCACTGAACTACAAAAGGGCCGATTGGGGTGCCATGAGGCGAGCCCTGCAGTTCACACCGTGGAATCTGATGTATGGTGTGCCGGTGGATGAGGCGTTAGAGACTTTTTACGACCTCCTCACATCGGCTATTCGTGACCAAATCCCGGTGGTAACACAGTCGCGTCGTCAGCTTCCTTGGTTTGACCGCGAGCTGCGATCAGCTCTCAGCGAGAAGGAGGCGGCGCACCGCAGGATGATGAGGAACCGGAATGAAGAAAACCAGCAAGTATTCAGCGAGAAGCGGCGTCAGTTCAAACGGCTAACGAATGTGAAATTTGCAATTTATCTGAAAGGATTGGTTGGTGATCTGTCATCTAATCCGAAGCGTTTTTGGACATTTCTTAAGTGTGTAAAAGGAAACAACTCTAGCACGCCTTGTTTAATAGACGGTGGTAGAAAGATTGAAAGTGATCGTGAGAAAGCTGAGCTACTGAACCGCACGTTTGCTAGTAAATTATTGGACCCTGGCGTAAATATGATACCTCCGACACCGGACTATGCGATAGGTAATCTGTCCTCATTTGATGTGTCAGAGGATCTTGTCCGTGCAATACTATTGTGCACAAATAGGAACAAGGCATGTGGTCCTGACGATGTGAGTACCCGTATCATACACGAATGTGCGCATGAACTAGCCGTACCAATGACAAAGTTGTGTCGTTTGTCTTTTGAACAAGGCGTTTGTCCGAAAGTTTGGAAACGTGCGAACATCGCACCTATTTTCAAAAAGGGATAAGTCTTGTGCGACGAATTACAGAAGCGTTAGTTCGCTGCCCCTGTTCAGTAAGATATTGGAGAAGGTGGTACGTTGGTGAGTCATGTGCGCCCGGTTCTCACTAGTCAGCAGCATGGTTTCATGCCGGGGCGTTCCTGTGTCTCGAACCTGGGGTCGATGTTGCGCGTGGCCTGGAACAACATAACCGCTGGCTCTCAAACAGACGTAATTTATACTGACTATAGTTCAGCATTTCAGAGTGTAAATAATCAACTCTTGGCTCTAAAAATGAAAAAAATCGTATCATATGACCGGAAAAGCACTGTCCTGACTCAAATCGTACTTGTCTGCAAGAGAGCAGCGGGTTGTTGTGAATGGCAAATGCTCAGCGTGGGCCCCGGTACTGTCGTGGACGCCAGAAGGGGGGCTTTTGTCCCCTCTTCTGTTCGCATGCTATGTCAATGACCTGCCAGCTGTCGTACGTTCAGATTGTCTCCTGTTTGCCGATGATTTTCAGCTATATGCTGGGGCTGACAGTTTTAGTGATGTTCGCGGCCTGCAGGCTGATATAGATAGGCTCTGCCAGTGGTCGGCAGTGTGGCAGTTAAAACTGAACCCAGCGAAATGTAAAATCCTCTCACTGATTCTGCGAACGAAACCCATCACAGGCTAGATAGGAAGTGAGGGGATTCAAAGAGTGCACGAAATGCGAGATCTGGGAGTGATATTAGACGAAAAGTTGACTTTTGGTGCCCATGTAGACGCTGTGCTGAAGAAAGCCAACAGGCTCTCGGTCTTTTGATGAGATCGTTTCAAACCGGAACAAAATGGTCGTTCATTGTACGATGTCAATCCCAAGTCAATCATATCGACATACTGCACAAATGTTCGATCAATACTAGAGTATGGCTGTGTTATATGGGGAGGAGCTGCCAACACGCACTTGAAAATAACTGAAAAAGTTCAGCATAAGTTCCTGACTTGGCTCTGCGCTCGCTGTCGTGTTGCAGATGTCGCTTTGGATTATGATAGTCTTCTACGCCATTTCGGACTAGCATCTCTCGCTGCAAGAAGATTACAATGCGACATCATGCTCCTGAGAAACATTCACAACAAAATTGACTTGTCTTTCCTTGTAGAGTCATTCCCGTTGGCAGCTGCTCCTCGTGTACTCCGTAGCAGA
>JAXIVJ010001649.1:0-7500 GCA_036785665.1 Chirona hameri | reverse complement strand
ACTAGAAATTGGGACCCAGAATGATCGGTAATGTTGCGGGAACAGCATCGCGCGGTAGATACCTATTTATGAGGCGGTATGGGCAGCTCACTCAGCAGACTGGGGCGACGAAACAGGATGAACGGTGAACCGCCGAGCGGTGCGAGTGGAAGTGGGGAACTGCGGGGAGCAACGATTGAACAAGAAATGGATGATAGACGGTAAAGCTTCAGTTGTAGACAGAACAAAACCCAGTCGTTCATATGCTAAGTAGTTCAAAAAGCAATACCAGTTATTAAGTACAATTAGTTTCATTTCGTAACTCATAAATAACGAAATAACGGAGCGGAGTGTAGAAGGTGCTACATGCAAAACAAAAAGGATCTAGCTGGTACTTCGTGTATTTGCTTTGCCAAAAGTATCTTTTGAGGAATACATGTATTCAGGGGCTAGGGCACTATGTCAAGTTGGGGGTTGGTGGGGGGGGGGAGGGGAGGGGGCGGAGGTATTCTGAAGTCGATTCTTTCCATGCAACGCCCATAGGCGTAATGCTAAAATCAGAATGTGGGGGAGGGGGGGGGGGGGGGGGGTGGGGGGGGCGGCTGCCCCCTGCCCCCTGTTCCTACGCCTATGCAATGTATTTGCATATTCCGTTAATTTGTATTCGTCATTAAGTATGTAATCTAAACCTTTAACTGCCTTACGGTGCTGGCGAAAGGTGTGAGATTAAGTCTGACTGCCGCCAGTTCATCACGAGATCACTCTTTATATACAACAGTTTTGTTTTCAGAAAGAAAAAAACATCCTCTTCATCTGCCTTTGTCTTATCTGCAGCTGGGTTCGATTAGCCGGACATCCGATATACCAATTGCTGATATGTCCTGAGGGTTTCAGCGCACACAAATAGCACGAGAGTTTACGTTGGCGAGATCGGACCATTCTCTGCAATTATCGATAAGGTCAATATGATCGATAAGGTCAATTGATCGATAAGGTCATTCGCTGTAAGTAGCAGCGTAATAGGTCATGACGTTTCCACGATAAAGTTATCTGTGTCGGACGTCGGTGTACAGGTGTTACGCTATATGGTATCAATTCGAGGAGTGGAGAAAAACAGTGAGCAGACGACAGCATCAAATAACAGACAGATGTTGGGCATCTTGATGGGTGTTACCATTCAGCTCAGCAGTTATCCCACGCGGACTCAGTGTGTGCAGCCCCTGCGCTAATCATTCGCGTCTTCATTGCTCATCAAAGCACTGGTGGATGGGGTTTCATTGACCTTTCTCATGATATCAAAGTCATGCAAGCTTCACATTCAACTTTACGAGAATAGGTTATCTAATCTTTTCGCCTTGCCCTCGTGACGTCGGTCGTGAGGTGACAGTAGCGGTCTAGCGCGCTGCTGTCGGGGCGGCCGGGGCGGCACTGACGTCCGCAAGGGTGACAGTAGCGCGCTGCTGTCCGGGCGGCCGGGACGGCAGCGACGTCCGGCAAGGGTGACAGTAGCGCGATGTGTCCGGGCGGCCGGGGCGCAAGCGACTCCGGCAAGGTTGACAGTAGCGCGCTGCTGTCCGGGCGGCCGGGCGGCAGCGACGTCCGGCAAGGTGACAGTAGCGCGCTGCTGTCCGGGCGGCCGGGACGGCAGCGACGTCCGGCAAGGTGACAGTAGCGCAATGCCTGTCCGGGCGGGCCGGGACGGCAGCGACGTCGGGCAAGGTGACAGTTCGCGCTGCTGTCCGTGCGGCCGGGGACGGCAGCGACGTCCGGCAAGGTGACAGTAGCGCGCTGCTGTCCGGGCGGCGGGGCGGCAGCGGACGTCCGGCAAGGTGACAGGTAGCGCGCTGCTGTCCCGGGCGGCCAGGGACGCAGCGACGTCCGCAAGGGGACAGTAGCGCGCTGCTGTCCGGGGCGCCGGGACGGTAACGGCGTCCGGCAAAGTGACAGTAGCGCGCTGCTGTCCGGGCGGCCGTGACTGGTACGGCGTCCGGCAAAGTGTCAGTAGTGTTGCAAGGTGAGGGCTTTGCAACCCGGCCGCCCCGCCGCCCTCGCCCCCGCCGCCGCCGCCGGCCGCCGCTCCCGCCCCCGCCCGGTGGCGCACCTAGCTGCCGACTCCGCGCCACAGTCGCACCTGTTCACGAGCACTCCCTGGACGGGTGATCATCGACCGCTGCCTGCTCCCATCCCAAGCACGTCGTCACAGAGCCAGATTACGAAGCCGATAAATCGCGATAAGCAGCTTGAGAGTCCGATAAAAACGAGCGACCAATAATCCACCGGTGCAGTCGGCCTTAGAGCCAAGCGCGCTGCGGACGGGCGGTTCGATAGCTCCCACGCTGACCACCACTCCGGGCGGCGACGGCGCGGCGGCGGCGGCGCGCCGGGCCGGCGACGCGGCGATAGGGAGTGGCTGTGCTGATACCGGGTCGGACGGATCCCCGCGCTACGTCATCGGAATATGCGTTTATCTCGGCTGACGCCGACCGCCTCCGGTGGCTTCCGGTGAATCAGAGGCGAACCCTGATCGCGGGGAGACCGGCCCTTGCCTCTCCTCCCCGCTGTCGCCACCGCCAGCCGACCACACCCCAAGTTCCGCTAGCCGGATCTTTAGAGAGCACCTCCCTAGGCGCGACTGGTGATCCGAACTAGGTCCTCCGTCTGCCGTCCTGGCCGACAGCGGCGGCACCGGCGGGCTCTCCACGTGGTGAATTCGTCCTACAGCCGTGCACAACCATGACAAGCGGTGACGCGCCGCGGGGATTTCGTCCCGGTGACGTCCACCGTATGACGTCCAGCCCCGGCCTACCAATAGCTCACGCCCGCCGCGCGGCTCGACCATGAGCGGATGCGCTCGGCGCGGCCTTTGGATGAGCGATATTATACGTTGTACGCTATGAGCAGCATTAGTTGCACGGGCGCGAGTCGGTGGCGCCATACGTCTCTATCAGTCGAGCGAGGGTACAGAGAGAGCGGTCAGTCAGGACAGTTAGCGGTGATGGAGCGGGGCGCCAGCAGTGTGATGCGCGTGGACACCACCCAGTCAGCACGTGCGGTCGCGGGCCGGAGAGTAGGGGGTACCATTGCGGGCACAGCGTCGTCCTGTTGTGCACAGCCGGACGTGCACGCCGCCTGCTGCACAGAAGCAGCCCGTGCACGGGGACGGCCTGGCGCGGCCCAGCAGCCCTGCTTCCACGCATTCCAGTATTTATTTCACATGGTGAGTTAGCGACCCCCGAGGGGGTTTCAGGGTTTTGGGGAGGTTTAGGGATTTGGTTGGGGTTTTGTTGTGTTTTTGCGATTCATGTGTGGGACATTGTCCGTTTAGTTTTGCTGTGGTAAGCATACTTGTTTATATGTAGCAAACATTTTACTTTTTTGAACTCGCCAAAAACGCTGTTTTCAAGACTCCAAAATTCTTCCTTTTTGACACGTCTGATTATGTTCAATTGAACAAAATTATCGAAGCAAAAAGTTATTGCTTCTTCTGTTTCATTCGGCTCTGTTTCGTACGCTCTAGTTCGAACGTCACAATTTGCTCGCATTGTTCGCATTTTCGGATATGGAGTAATCCGATAGCTCTATCTCTTATGTACGCCATATCACACGATGTAGGATGGAGGCTCCGGTGTCGCTGAGGAGCACCAGCCGAACAGTCCAGAACACGAGAGGCAGCTTACTTCCAACACGATTTGGCAAGCAGACATGTTGAACAGCGACACGTCTCCACCGGTGGCACGGTGACAAGCTATAGGAGGAGGAGTGGCAGGAGTGGCTGGCTGGTGTGGAGTGGAGTGGACCAGTACTCTCGGGATGATTGCCATGCTTGCAAGGCTAATCGTTTTGCCAGACTGACATGTCATACCGTTTTTAGGGATTACTCGAAAGTCATGCCTCGAAACCCACCTGGCCGTTCCATAATACTCGACCGGTTACGCTTATGGCATGCTTGACTTATAAAAATTACCTCTCTGAACATGGTCCGTATGATGCAAGTTATGTTGTATATGTATGAGGCAATTAGTCGACGATCCTGTTGACGAGGAGGTAAGTGTGTAAGTATAGGGCGGTAGTGACGTGGGGCCCCTACACCTGGTGTTAGGGTGTGTAAGTATAGGGCGGTAGTGACGTGGGCCCTACACCTGGTGTTAGGGTGTGTAAGTATAGGGCGGTAGTGACGTGGGGCCCTACACCTGGTGTTAGGGTGTGTAAGTATAGGGCTGTAGTGGACGTGGGGCCCTACACCTGGTGTTCTCAGTAAGCGCCCCGCCGAGGTGTTGACCTGCGATTTCGTGAAGCGCCCCATGGGTGGCCTCCCCGAATTTCGCCTGAATGGCGCGTGCTGAGCTGCGTTGGCCTCGGAGGAGGGGGGACTCGCTGGTGTGAGTCGGCTGTGAGGGGTGTGGTTGAGAGTGGCTGTGGTGCAGTCCATCGTCCTCGGACCGAGTTTTGTGGACCCCGCGATGCAATTTCACTGTCGCTGTAAAAGCCCTCTTCCCCGGGAGACGGGCGGAGGCAGAAAAATGCCGGTCGTTGTCTGTTCGCGTGCCGTGGGCACCGCAGAGAGGACCGCCGCGTCCCCGCCCCCCCCCCCTCGGCGGCCACAGGCGACGATTATCTGCCGACCACGGCACCCAAAGGCCAAAACCCTGTCTGACGGTGTCGGCGGCCGATCCTGGATAGAGGGGGCAGGGGACTGTGTCAGCCGGTCGCCGAGTCGAACCGGTCCTCCTCCTCTCCTCCCCCCTCTCCCCTCAGCCGTCCATCCCATCAGGCCGCTGTCCGATCGCCCATCGTGAGCGTGTGTGTTTATCAGCTGACGACAGTCAGTCGGCGGGCGCGGCGATCCGTGCTCTCCACATGAACCCACTGTAGATCGGCCGTTCGACTGGCCGCGCGCGAGATTCGCCGGGCGGCACGGCTCGCCGGCCAAACCAGTTCTACCCTAGCCGTAATCCGGAGCGGTGCCTACACGGAAACACGAGGTAAGCCGCCGATCGTCCTGGGGCGTGTGCCCGATATGTCGCGCAGTGCCGCGCCGCCGCCGCCGGTGGTGGCGAGACCCGTCAGCTGCAGACGGCAATCCAGGGCAAATCCGGCGAGCGGCCACCGGCGCGCCGGGGCCAGGAGCGAGCCGAGAGCTGCCCCGCGACACGATGACCCATGAGGTGGACCTGTGAGGCGCGCTCGATATCACGTGTCCACAGGAGCCACGTGGCCACCCGTGCTGGTCCGTGCCCGCCGCGACATGTTCCGACACGTGAGTCAACCGCGGCGGGCAGGTGTCGACGACGGCTGGGACAATCGGAGAGAGAAGTCCGCCGCCGAGCCGCTCTACGGTGGGGAGGACTCACTGCGTTACTCACACCACACCTCTCCAGGCCCGCCGCCGCCGTCTCCAGGCCCCGCTTTCAATGAGTCGGTCACAGAGCTGCTTGGCACTGCTAGGCACTGCTTGACACTGCTTGGCGACGCTTGGCACTGGAGGCAGTAGGCACTCCTCGGCGCTGCTTGGCGCGGATGACTGGACCGGACTTCGGACCGGATCTGCCCGATGCTGCCGCCCCTGACCGCGCGGCATCTAATCATGGCTCAGCAGGGACCCAGTTGACTTCGTCTCCGTGTGCCCGCCGGCCGTAGCGCCACCCCTCGCCGCCACCGCCGCCTCCGCCGCCGCCGGTACCGGCTACCATGACGCGTCTGTTTGCATATTCTTTCGCAATGACGTGGTTTAGTTCTAACGTGACACACGGCGGCTGCAGGAGGGCTGAGGCAGGCAGTCGTGTCCGCGGACGTTCACGGCATGGTCGGTCGCCTGTCACATTCCACGCTGGCCGCCGCTGCATCTCCGGACCAGGTGACCGGTGACACATGTCGAGAGACCGCTCGCGCGGCGGCAGGTGAGCGCCGCGTCCACGCTGACGCTGGTGCGGCACTGTGTGACGGCGGCACTGCGTGACGCGGCCGGGATCTCCACGCAGTTCTGCCACGCCAGGTCGCCGGTGCCGGGTGCCGGGTGCTGGGTGCCGGGTGCCGGGTCCGGGTGACGGGTGCTGGGTGCTGGGTGCTGGGGGGTGCCGGGTGCCGGGTTCGGGTGCCGGATGCCGGGTTGCAGGGTGCAGGGTGCAGGGTGCAGGGTAGCAGGGTGCCGGTGCGGGTGCCGGGTGCCGGGTGCCGGGTGCTGGGTGCCGGGTGTCAGAGTATAGGGTGCCGCTGACGCTGACGCGGACACCATTACGATCAGTCCCACCCCAGCCCGGGCCCGGGCCCGGCGCGGCACGGCACTTGCACGGCGCGGTATGACGCTGTCCCAGTTACTCACGCGCATTCCCGGGCGCCGGCGCAGTCCGGCTGGCCCACGGCTCGCTCGCGGCTCGTGCCGGCCGATGACGTGTCCGGATGGCGTAGCCAGCGCGTGTGCGGCCGCTTGGCCATCGGCGGCCTCTCAGACCATCTCAATCGGGCCTGGCTCGACGCGGTTCGACTCGGCGGTTTTCGACCGGATGGCGCTCGACCGCGCAGCCGAGTCGGTTGGGCTGCTCACGATTGTGGTCAGGTGCGCCGTGTTGTTTGGGTGACGGATTCAGGTCGACTGCACATTGCGAAGAAGTGCAGAAAGAGCCGTTTAACGCCATGCAAGTACCCCCATTTAGCTACCGCAAACCGAGCGAAACAGTAGGACGTAATGCACAGATCAATGATGCGATAATATTGTGCAACTAGCTGTGGATCGTGACGTCAACGTCGCATTAAATGAATAGCATGCATTCCGCGGCGGTGACGCGGAACTAGCCCCGATAGTGGCGAGAGATGAGCCTGGGCTTTCCCGTCGGCACCTGAGGACGCCAGGGTGCGCGGTGTGGTCCGACTGGGGACACCTCACCAGCCCGCCACACCCGGTCGCGCCCACCATCGGTCGCCCGCCCACCACCGGGTCGACCCGCCACCATCGGTCGCCCGCCACCATCGGTCGCCCCGCCACCATCGGTCGCCGCCACCATCGGTCACCCACCACCATCGGTCGCCCGCCCACCTATCGGGCCCCGCCACCATCGGTCGCCCGCTCACCATCGGTCCGCCCACCACCATCGGTCCGCCCCACCACCATCGGTCGCCCGCCACCATCGGTCTGCCCGCCACCATCGGTCGCCGCCGACCGGCCCGCCCACTTCATATCACAAACTAGTAGTAGTATCCTCCAGCACCACCCCCGCCGTCCTGAGGCGTCTGAGGCTCGGTGGATTCTCGCCACAGCGATGGCGCAGAGGCCTATGAACAAATTTAGAAAGTGGTCGGCTGCAGGCGACTGGCCGGCGGGCGCGCGCGCGGGCTTCCTGGGAAGCCCTCCCGGCAACGGTGGGGAAACAGATTATGGTGCGGGGTGGAGGAGAAAAGACAAAAATCGTTGACGTAACCATCGGGTGAGAGACGGCTGAGCGCCTGGAGGAGTAAACTTCATTGCGCTTGCGCTGCATGTATTAAGCAATGATCTGAGCTGTCTGTGAAACAATGCCTCATGCTAAG